>WAAG01077625.1:3843-14282 GCA_013390105.1 Tichodroma muraria
CCGCCTCTCCAGGACACGATGCCTTACTGGCCATCCCCTGGTGCAGGTAGTTGTGGCCGTCTATCTCACTCCAGGCCTCTTTCTTGGCCAAACCCGTTCCAAGGTTTTTATCTCCGGACTTTAGCAATTTTGGCATGGTTCTAGATTAAACACATTAGGCCCTTTCTCTGGAATTCTTCTTGTGCAAGTGGCCCTTTCCAAAAGAGGCAGGAGTAAAGCTCCATGTGAACTAAGCAGTCCTCTTACAATGAGAAATTTGCAGCAAGTAGACCTGCTGTGTCAATCACCATAGCTCATGTACGACTTTCACTTTTCTCACAGTTTTGAGGTTTGGTAGCTAGACTCAAGGCTGGGCAATTTNGGCATAGTTGTGACCTTTATTTTCAACAAAATGGTGCGACATCCTGGAAAGGGAATGCACTCTTCAAAATAGATCAATCATTCAACCCCAACAAGCATCAATAGCAGTTACTTGGTGGGTCATCCTGCTGAGTTGTGTAACTCCGCCTCTCCAGGACACGANTTTGCATTCTTTCTACCTTTAATTCTTCCTGCTGTTTCAGTTGGATACTTCCTTTGTCACTTCATATCCCAAACTATTGTGTTTTATTGCTGGAAAATGTGTGTTTCACTTCAATGATTGGGGATTACACATACATGCCATTGAGTATAATGCAAGGACATTATGTGAAGGCAAAGAATGATTATTTTTCTCCTTATTTAGAGAAAATAAATGTTATTATTAAAATTTTCTTAACTAGATGGGAAGTAATATTAATATTCAAACTCCATGAGAAGACTGAAGTATAGTATGGATATAAGCTGGTTGGGTGATTTGGTATTTAAAATAAGCCAGGTGTCAAGACAGGAAACATATAATTATCATGGAATAAGGACAAGTTTCTGAAAAATAAAACACAATTGGCTGTCTTTTTTCTACTTTATGATATTTCCACTGAAAATTGTAATTCCTTTTTTCTATGTTCTATTCCCCTTGTACAGAGTGTCCCCTTGGGAAGTGGGGCCCAAGAGCCCTTTCTAGGATGGGACAGGATATTACAGCTTGGTTTGTGCACCAGCATCCTTAATATTTCCTTCCTTTCAGAAGCAAATAGAGCGTACCCTTATCTGAATGCTAATTTCCTAGTTAAAACCCTCCCTTGCTGACAAGGGACTGAAAGAGTTTTAAATCACAGATGTAGAGTATCAAATGCAATAATGCTCTTGCAATAGTGCATTGAAGCCTCAATTAATTAACCCTTGGGCTAAGTAGGCAGGTACATGGTGGTGGCCACAGGCGGTGGATGGATGAGATTTAAATGGGCATCTCATTTCCTCAGCACGGAACATGCCGTTTGGTTCAGAAAGGAGTCATTTTACACACTCGCCTCATTTACGCTCAGCTTTAATCCCTTTAATTCCACCTGAGATCCAAGCAAGAATGGGAAAAGAGAGAGAGGTGCAAAAGGCTACAGAGCTGGGCTTTGTTTACATATGTTTCCCCAGGGGCACCCACCCCCCAGCAGAGCCAAGGCTTCTGGCCTTTTCATTCGGCTGTGGGGATCCAAAGCAGTTGTCATATGGAAATGGTTAAAGAGAGATTACAGGGAGCTCTTCACTGCAATCCATCCTGTTTAGAAGCTGAAAAGTAAGGAGCAGGGAGAGAAGGCTGAGAAAAGGGGCTGAATTTTATCCTGGTGGATGTTGAGATGAAGCGGGGACTTAGTGTTGGAGGGTCAATTTGCAGAGCCCGTGGTGGTGTGGGCCTCCACACGATGACAGCTGCCACTTCCCCCTCAATGGCCCATATGGGTGCACGTCCACGTATGAGGTAAACCGTGTTCCGTGGGTGATGCAAATCTCTGACATCCCTCTGGATGGCTTTTGCATGAATGTGTAATGCAAAATCTTCCCTACCCAGAAAGGGACGCAATTCTGCCGCATATCAAGGGTAACAGACTAATGCTGTAAAAATAAAAGCATCCCCCAATGATTTCTTTGATTCACTTGGAGGTTTTTGATCAGACTGTGTTTTGCTTATCTGTTTTGCTTGCTTTCTGTGCTCCTTCTAATGCAGGGGTCTGCTATCAGAACCTTGTGCCAAAATTTAGAGCAAATGTCACAGAATATTTACGTATAATGAATTTTGAATTTATTATAGTTATTGCACAGAAAATCTGATATCTCAGCACAGTGCTCCTTCAATCAAAGATATGCAGACAAGTGCATGACCTATGCAACCAATTAACCCAGGTAGAATTTGAAATATCAGATATTTGCAACAAATTTACCTGAATAAGACTGGAAAATGTACACAGAAAGTATTCAGTGAATGGTTGAGAATAATGAACCTATTTTTAAAAACCCAGAATCTCTTCCTTATCAGCCACTGAAAAAAAAGTGCAAAATGTATTGTATTATGTGTTACAGTAACATTAGGTGTCTGGCTATGCTAAAACAGCTGTAGACAAGGTGGTGTTACTTATCTGAAGGTATATAAAGAAGGTTTGAGAGAGGGTGCTGTTTTTAAGGAGTTCCAAGCTGTTTGTATTAAATGCTCTGCATCAGTGTGTGTTTGCTCCCACTGTGCGTAGCAGTGCTGTGGAGGATAAAGCTGGACTGCTCCTGGTGGGACTGTATCGATAGCACTTGCTTGTTCCTCCAGACCTTATTCTGTTACAGCCCCATTTATGCACATACAGAAGCCTCTGCAGAAAAACCCAGCAGAGGGTGATACAAAATGGAAAGATACCCCAAAATGGAAAAGATGTCCCTTTTCCCCTCCGCTTGCACTGATGGCTGCTGAAGCCAGACACATTCATCACACCTGTGGGCTGCTGCCTTTTGGTGCAATGTGTGGAGAGATGTCGCCTGGGTCTGGAGCTGCGCAATGCTGCACTACTGGGGGTGTGATGCGCTAGGGTAGGATGATGCCTACCAGAGTCACGGCCCGCCCTGTCCCACCTGCCATCCCCACTAGGCCACAGGACTCTTCATCTTATTTCCCTCCACACGATTTACCATCTGTGAGCTTGTCTTTAACCTAATAAAAATCATCTCGCTTTTGACTAACAAGAAAAGGAAACAGTGCTCATTGTGGGGTTTGGGGAAAATGGCTTCACTAATCTGCAGGATGAGAATGGAGTGATTTATAGGCGGATTTAACTGTGGGCCATGATTAGGGGGCCGGTAGTAAGTGCATTAGATGTCTAAGTGTGGCAATAGAGTAAATAGGCGTTTTATTTATCGCAGTGCCAGGGGCCTCTTAGCGGAAGAGCGCTTCTCCAAATTGAAATATAGCAGAGTTTACACTCCTGATTAGGGCTTCAAGCGCAGAGCCCAAGGCTATCAGCGAGCAGAAACAACGCTCGCTGACACCTAATTGTCACTGGATTAATGTGCAAACAGGGACAGCAAACAGCAACAACAAATAACCCGGTGTCAGAGCTGCTGGTGGCAGTGTCCACTAAGTGACTGGGGGCCAAATTGAAGTTTATATCTCAGAATCCACTGAGATCAATGCATCAGCTGGGTAGACAGGGCTGGAAATATTTTGCTGTTATATGTATTTACATATGGTACAGGTGTGGGGCTAGCTATAAAAAAAAATTGTTTTCATGCCAGATGTGAACTGTGTGTGCTGTGCTGCCAGGTACCAGCAGAGGCTCCCCCTCCAGGAATTTATATCTCCCTTTGAATGCCCCCCACAATAACCAAAATTAATTCCTTATAAAGATTCACAACGTTTATGTGTAATTGTGTCTGTAATAAAAGAAGTAAGGCTTGTAAGGAAAGGTAATATACTATATTAGACAGGCTGATACTGCATGAGGAAAGATAGACAAGCTTCTGAGCTGAAAAAGCCTCCTTTATGCAGTAAAATGCATAACCTACATGTGTGAATTCATAAGCCTCAGAACAGGCAACTGTTTCCTTCTTTGGATTATTAAGGGTGTATGCATCAATATTATTCTATGGATCCACAAATATACCCATTGTTATCAAGTATATCATGTGAAGCTATGTACCATATGCCTGTAAGCTAAGTATGGGCAATATTGTTCAATTTATTTCCTTTATGCTTCATAGCCATTCAGGTAATTTATGTGAATAAGGTCTTTTGCTCTACGATCTTGTGACTTTCACTGGCATCTCCATATAAAATTTTATAACCCTGTTTGTGAATCAAATCATTCCCACAACTACTGATTCAATCTGGGTCACCACCTGTCCAGCTTTGGACTCTAGGAAGCAGTTTAGGCATTTGAGCTCTGGATTTTCCATTTCTGAATCTGGTTTGGCTTGCTCATTCCAAGGTATATCTATTCAAGATCTCACTACTGCAGTAAGATGGACAAAAAAACCCACCCTATTCTCTTCATTTGCAGCAGCTATGTCTTCTAAAATTGAGAAATTAGTATAATTTCCTTGGAACAAACAAAAATGATCAAAAAATGAGCCTGAAAACAAATGCAAGAATAGGTTACCAGCCATGGAGTTCACATATTCATTTTTCCCATAATTAGCTATTGAAGGGGGAAAAGTCACAAATATATGATTTATATCACTAAATGTATTTCTAAAGTTCTTAAGTTTTATTGACCATGAAAGTTGGTCTTTCCCTGTGTTAAGAACTGAAGAAGCTATAGAGATAGCTAGTGGCTCAATGGTGCAAAGTCTTATGATTTAATCTTGACATTTGCAATTTTTTGCTATAAAATATTACTTTCTTTATTTCAGGACTTTAGTGTAAAACCTCATAATTTCCTTTAAGCTCCATTTGATTGTCAATTGCACAACTCTCTCCAAATCTTAAAGCTTATGATTTTCATACACATAAGATTTATTTCTTTTGTACCACAATAGAATATTCTTTGATGCAAATTCTCCTTATTTCTCTTGCATCCTGATCTTTTCCTGCTCGTAGCTAGGATTTTTTTGTGTGCAGGTGACAGACCTTGGGTTTGTGAGCTTTGAACTTTCTGTAGATTCATTTAGAAATCTTACAAATATCCATATCTGGGATTGAACCAGCTGCAGATCTGATCTACTTTGCTTAATGATTTGCAGGAAGTGGTGGCCTTGCTATTGACATATTTGGAGAAGGAATAGGATCAATTTTCAATATTGAAACTAATCCAATAGCTATTTACACACAGTTTATTTCAAGGCTAGGGAGAAAAGGTTCATACTGCAAAATTGAAAACATTTCTGTTTTTCTCTTAAGTCATTTAGAGTCAGAAAATCATAAAACTGGGTTTGTAACAGGGAAGTCCCAAGTTCATTTTGCTAACAATATGCTTGATGAATTCAATGTATTTTTAATCCAAGTGTAAAACTCTAAGGACATCCAAGGTGCTGACTAGAGCATGAAAATCTAAATTAATGCTCTGCCAGAATGACAGTACTTAAACAACCAAAATATCACCCACAGGCATTAGGTTTTCTGAGAAGTTCATAATCTATATATTGTTATTGTAAAGATTGTGATTTCATGCAGAAAATAATTCACAAATCATAATTAACATCGCTCCCAATAGGTGACCAAAGGCTTTAAATACACATTTTACATTTTGCTGTTTCAAAATGCTATACAACCCTGTAATACATAATTACTACAGTACATATAATGTATATTGGGCAATACTCTTCAATATATCAGCAAAGACTCATAAATCAAGGGACAGTTTTCTTAACTGTATGTAATATTGATATTTTATATTTTAATTACCTAAAATCTGCCAGTTAATATCTTTTAACCATATAGATCTGCTGTTCATAGCCAATGAACTATTTGAAACAGGTTAGAACTGGAAGATGCTCATTTTTACAGACTATTGTAAAATGGATCCTGTTTCCCTACTTGGGCAAAATGCCCAGAGGAGATAACAGGAATTTTGCCTGAACAAGGGCTGCACAATTAGCAGCAAAACATGCCAGTCAGAGTGTTTTGCTCCAAGGAATTCTGAAAAGTGTTGCCCAAAAGAAAATGCCTGTGTCTTCCCCACAAACAGGAATGGACCACTAGGTATGAGAATTTAGAGCCCCTACTACAGAAAGAGAGCAGGGGGAAAAAAAAGGTGGGTTGATTTGTAGAACTAACAAGCAAAATCCAGTCGTGAAGGACCTCACTGCATCGTCCTGTCTGCTGGTGATGCCCGTTGCCAGGCTCCGCAAAGGCGCTGGGCTGCTGGCCAGCACAGCCAACTGCAGGACTGGGGCCTGAATCTATTCCTCACTAGCAGAGCTGACTGCGGAATTAAAGCTTTCAGCCACAATTTTCAAGTTGATAACACATGGACACAGCAATCCCGCCCACGTGATAGCAATTGCAGCACTCAAACAGTTGATTGTAGGCTCCTCTGGGCAAAGAGTTTTTGTTTTATTTATATATAAATCATCCAAGTGCATCTATCATGCTGTATAGATGATAATAGTAAAGAGATGCTCACGGCTTCCAGTACAGATGCAGCAAAGAAAACACTGGGAAGTTTCAGGAGGAATGAGAAAAAAGTGAGAAGATAATAAATTGCATTTAGTTCACTGAGCTGTTGAGGAAGGAAAAACAATTAAACTCTGGCTTTAACAAACCCTTATTGAGACACTGATTGCTCCGTAACAGGAATAGTTGTGCCACGCTGACATTTGTTCATTATCCAGTCATGAATTTGTGTCACACATCAAATACTAGTAATGAAACAATATTAAAATGATGGTTTGCTTTTTAGCCCAAATACATGATGGGTATTAACACGCCTACACAAACATTTTAAATATCATATTAAAATATGTGTTTGGACAAATATGAGTTGAGAGTTGGTTTAAATTATTACAGGCTTCAAGAAAACCTCATTTAAACAAAAAAGGGTACTGATGTGTAAAAAGCACAAGAGAGAAAAAACAGCCTTTCAAGTACTGTAGGGCTGCCAAATTACTCTGCCAAAACACCCATTACAGAAAGGTGGGCTGAAGCAGGAACACAGTCTTGGCTCTGCTGGACTTTTTCACACAACAAAGTGTCATGGCGTAAATGAAAATCTGGGCATGGAAGACCTAAATTGTAGAGTTTAATTTCAGTGAATCAGCTTTTTTTATTAATCTTTGTTTTTCTTACCACTCTGTTTTGTGAGCACCAGACTGCTAACTGCAATTTGCAGCTATTCTCTTTAGTAATAAAAGCTGTGATTAGAAGGGTTAATAATGTGAGTTAACGAAGCAGAGTTTACCAGTGAGTTTGAACATCTTCAAAGAAAAGTGAGTAATCTATCTAATCAATTACTGAATCCTCTAAAGTGCCTTCATATTTTCAGTTTCTTCAGCATGATGGCTTCAGCCAACCACTCAGCCAGTCCACAGCCACCAGCGAGGGAAGGTCCTACTTCCATTCTGTTTCCTCCCCTCCTCTCCCCCTGCTCCCAGCCAGGCACTTCTGGCACTTGTCATGCACACTGACCTTCCCCAGGCTCCTCTGAGAACTGATTCAGCATGCCAGCCTGGCAGAAAACTAATACAGCTAAAAGGAGGTGATTTTCTGCTGGGTGACTGAGCTGAAAGAAAAGGAGGGAGGTTCTGATAAGCAAAGAAGATGGTGCAAGGCAGGTGGTGAGACCATGTGGCAAGAGTGAGAGAGAGAGGAAGGGGGAGAGAAGAGAGGACCAGTGAGGAGAGGAGTCAAGATCTGCCGTTCCAGAAATCAACAAACTGTGAGACAGCTACTCCTACAATTGCAGATCTGGATTGTGACTTTGTTGTATGAATTGTCTAGTGACAACACTAACTTGAGACATTACTGCTCCAAGACTACCAACATGAATTCCAAGTTACTAGCAATACTATTAGCATTCACAATGAATAGCTTGTGAATTGGAGGCAATAGGGCACAACAAGTCCAGTAAAAGCAGTGGATTAAAGGCAAGTGGCAGCTTGGTAGACTGTGCCTCATCTAGCAGAATAATAATTTAATTGAATCTCATGTTGACAACTGAAAATAAGTCAAGGTGCAGAAACCACCTTTGGTACTTCCAATCACAGTGGGGCAGTTTTGGCTGAAGGGGTCACCAGCACAAGGTCCTCTGAGAACCCCCAGTTCAGATGTAGGGGCTTTTCCACTGAGACAGCTGAGGTACACGAAGCCTTCCAACTTAAACTACACCAAACAACTATACACCTCGAAAAATTCCCTCGCATCTTCTCTTCTGAGTATGACATCAGGACCTGGGTGGGAAGGGCATGTCCCACTACTGAGAGGCTAAAGAAATTCTGATGAGGGCAAATTCTAATTCTTCTCTAAATGCTCTCTCTGCTTCTGTCTATGAGGATCACTAAGTCCCTGTGTGCCATTACAGCAAGACATACATTCCAAACAAAACAATGCAGAGCTCTGAAAGTGGTAAAGTGGTAACATAATAGTCCTAATGATCTGATTTGGGGTTTGATTTTTAACATTAGAAATGACTAGTTTAGTTCCAGGAAAATTAAGGTTTTGTGCAGAATTAAACAATTACTATTCATGTGTGTTCCAAGTTTAAAGGTGTTGCTTGTTTAGTTTCTAACTGTGTTCTTTCACTGCCTTAGAAAGAAAACCATTTAGAACATTATAAGCTATTAGTATCACAGCTGTAAAGGCCAAGATATATGCTTCCCAGTGACAGCAGTGCCTAGAATGTCTCACAGAAATAAGAATTCTGCACCTGGGACAGGGCATGTATGGACAAACTGGAGAGCAACTCCATGAAAAGGGACCTGTGGCAAGTTGCACATGACCCAGCAGTGCCCTGGCAGCCAGGAGGGCCACCCCTGTCCTGGGGGGGCATCAGGCCCAGCATGGCCAGCCAGGCAAGGGAGGGGATTGTCCTGCTCTGCTCTGAGCTGGAGTGGCCCCACCTCGAGTGCTGGGAGCAGTTCTGGGTGCTGCAGTATAATAAAGACGTTCAGGTATTAGAGAGCATCCAAAGGGAGGTTATGAGGATGGTGAAAGACCTGGAGGGGAGGAGTGGCTGAGGTAATTTGGCTAGGGATAAGAGGAGACTGAGAGGAGACCTACAACTTCCTCCTGAGGGGAGGCAGAGGGCTGGGCACTTGTTTCTTCTCTGTGGTGGCCATTGACAGGACAAGTTCCATTGGCATGGAACTGTGTCAGATGAGGTTTATGATGGGTATCAGGAAAAGGCTCTTCACCTGGTGTTGGCTGGGCACTAAGAGAGGCTGCCCAGTGAAGGTCACAGCCTGACAGAGTTCAAGATGCATTTGGACAGTGCTCTCAGGCACATGGTGTGACTATTGGGGTGTCCTGTGTAGCTCCAGGGGTTGGGTTTTATGATCCTTGTGGGCTTCTTCCAACTCAGCATATTTTATGATTACATGTAAATACACAGACTGATAAAAACACGTATGAAAACTGGTAGCAAAGATACATGGGAAACACACTGGATTTCATGTATGCATAGAGGTAAAAATGTAAAAATACAAAAAAAGACCATAGCTGGTGGTGGACTAACATGCTTTTTGCAACCCATACTTCGAAGTCTCCAAAGCCAGACAGGGATGTTCTTTGGAGGTCCCAGTCTATGTGAAGCAGCTTAAATCAAAATGGGACATTGCACTCTGGGACCTATAGTCTCTATGACTTATAATACGAATGGAAACTGATCATCTGTGCTTTACAAAATGAGGTGCAGCCTCTTAAAGGGAGTAAGGAAGTCCCAGTGAGACACCTCTGGAAAGCTGCAACCATAGGGAAGACGGACATCTTGGAAAAATTAAATTAATCCCATAATAGTATATAAATCTGTACAACACAGCCTTTTAGAATATTCCTAACTCTCAGAAGACTTAATCAACGTGATACAAATTACAGAATCATTTAAGAGTGTTGGTATGATGAAAAACCCCATGCTTTTGTCCCTGTGGAACGTTAACA
Organism: Tichodroma muraria; assembly: GCA_013390105.1. Lineage (NCBI taxonomy): Eukaryota > Metazoa > Chordata > Aves > Passeriformes > Sittidae > Tichodroma > Tichodroma muraria. The sequence goes on from WAAG01077625.1 coordinate 13,763, forward strand.
ATATCAAGACAAGCTGGTTATCCAAAATACCAGTAAAATTACATCTCTTCTGCCAAGGCTGATGAAATTACGATGACTACAAGTCAATTTTTTCCTGTTTAAAGGGAAATCTATGGTCAAGTATGCCTTGAAGTTCTTCAGGTTCATTAACAAGGTCAAAATCAATGTTATTTTACTGTTTGGAATCATTTTTGGCGGAACAATGAAAAGAAACCATAGTAGAAGTAGTCTTAATATAATCATTTTCTTTTCATTGTTCTTTATGGGAAAATAATTTGGCCCGAAATTTAGTGGTCCCATCAGGGAGGCGATATCTTTAAAAAGGTGGTCTGAAGGACAGGTTTTACTGTACTTTAATAGGCTTATAGATTAATATAAATCTTAATATTCATAATCTGTACTCTCCCTTTTCTCAATATCTCGTTCATCTATACATCTATTTGTAATGTGTGTTTCAAACACAAGTTAAACTTTATTTTTTCAAGAGTACCAAGAGTGCTTTAGGCATTATAATTTCTGA
>WAAG01077627.1:1045-13785 GCA_013390105.1 Tichodroma muraria
TGAAGCATGTATGTGCCTTATGTCACATCCTGACTGCAAGCAGCAGCTGAATGATACTGCTCCCACAAGTTTCACATCCTCCTGTCCCTGGAGGGAGTCCCCAAATGAAAACTGCCAGCCCTAATTCTGCTCAGACTTTCAAGCAGCCCAATATTTGTGTACTAATGAAGACATGGGATGGGTTGCTGTAAAGGAGAAAAGACATATTTGGATAGGCAATTATTTATTTTATGTTTATTCATGGCTCTAACTTTTTAAGTGGATCCAAAAGATTGCTATTTAAATTATGTAGTGCTATAAATCTGTTTAAATCTTTTGCTCAAGAATACATAAATAGAAAAACATGTTGCTGGCATATTTCTGATCTCACCACCATAAACACTCTTCTTTGCAGATTTTTATTTGAGAACCATTCCATTGTAAAGCTGACTGCCTAAGCTTTAGTGTCTTCTAACCTGCTGAAAATCCCAAGTATTAGAATTCAACCTTGTCGTCATGGTAATGTTGTAGCTGCTTAAGAGGCTGAAGTAAACTTCTTTAAACTAGAGTCTCCATAGTGTTTCTTTGAAGTCAGTGACTTTACAAGTGGCATAACAGAGGAGGTAAACCCAGAGCCATTTTTATTAGAATGCTAATAAACTTAGCATTCTAATAAAGACCTCTTAAGACCATTAAGACCTCTTGCAAGGTCTTTGAACTTGTTGAAGCAGAATTAGAAACTCTCCAGGTTTTCCTGAAAATACAATCCCTGATGAGAAGATGATTTTACGCCTGAATCAGATATGAGACTAATATAAGGAAGAAGTAGAAGGAGGTTAAAATCTAATCTACACCTAATACTAACAAACGTTAAAAATAAATTCAGGCTTGTCATTTCTGTCAGATTTTAGAAAGTAGAAACTCTTGTGTTTAGATTCTCTGTAGACAGTTATATGAGGATAACCTGTAAAGCACTTTCTCCTCTGAGGCCACAGGAATGACTTGGAGTCAATATTCTCCTCTGATAAACAGTATAAGACCTGATTTTTTGGTGCTTGAGTAGTTCTGGCTTCATATACTGCCAAGATTTTTATTCCTTTTAAACTGGGTTAAGAAAAATCAGCTTCTCTGTCATTTTTCAAAACTTTTCTCTTAGACCTCATAATTACTGAAACTGAGTTAGTAACGTGGCACACCCTGCTTTTGTTAATCAGGACACAAGGACTAAATCATTGCAATTTAGATGCATGTGGAAATAGTTAGAAGACACAGCTGAAGTCCTCTAATGACTAGTTGTGGTAGACAGCCTTATAAAGTCCTAATTATGTTTTGAATATTCAGCTCTGGCAGCTCTAATATTTCTGAGTACTGGGCTATCAATTAGTGAAATCATAAAACCTGATATTTTGATCAGGGAAAAATGGTGTATGAAACTGAAAAGAAGCATCATTGCTTCTTTCACTGCTCTGCTGTAGGTAGGGATATCTCTGTTGAATGTCTTCCACAGCAGCCCATAATTAAATATTTGCTTTATACAAGAGATGGTAAAATGACAGCTGGGAGTGGGTAAAAAATGCTAGGAAATCCAGATGGGATCCGAAGACCATGAGCTTGAGGAGAATATATTGCGGAAGAAAAATCTTTTTTGTTTGTATTTCAGATTTTGTATTTAACTGCTAAGATCAGCATCATGCAAATTGACTCTGACAGAGGCATGAGCCAAAGTTCTTACATTCCATAGAAATATTTTCCTTGCTTTCATTATACTTTTGATCCCTCCTAAATGTAGAATGTGTGTGGGCAGAATTTTCACAAGCATTGCTGGTATTATCGAATAGTGCAGAGGCCTGATTAAGATACACCTCTGGTCTCTATTATGACATGAATTAGACATATCAGTTAATTAGTTATCAGCTGCTGTTCATTTGTTTGTACAATGTGTTTATTTACCATGAAAAAAATTAGATTATTTATTTAGATTAATTAGTTAAATGTACTTAGAATAAAGTGGCATGGGGGAGGAATTTGAGATCTTTCTACTAATTGCTTGAGGGCTAATGGGAGGCTGAACTCCAAAATTATTTCTTCTTGAAACTTCTCAAAGCAATAAAAATCATGGAGTACATAACTGAGTGCACTCTCTGCCTCTGATTTTCATTTTTGTCTTCTTTCGATGGAGTTGCATTCAAAAAAGGTTTGGTATTTTTAAAATTCAGAATCTCTATTTATATAGATGAAATTCTGATGGCATACCTAATAATGTTAAATTAATTAGTGTAATAACGTTAAATCTAACAGAATAGGTGGCACCCACTAAGCATGTCTGAAATAATTCATATTTCTGGTCTCCTGATTTACAGAAGATATGTTAATGTTCTCCATCTTATTATTGAAATTTTAAAATTCTGTTCATGGCATACAATGGAGTCATTCACACAAAGCAGCTTACCTGTGCATATCTACCTCTTTTCAGTCAGGAAAGTGCATCCATGCTTGAGAGATCCAGCCTGTATGGGTTTTGGCTGCTAATTACAAAATTATAAGCTTAGAAACTGGATTTTAGTGCAGTTCTGTTTGAACAAACTCACTGAATCCAGAGCAACTGTGAGCTCAGATGCAGTTGGGCATTACCTATAGCTAACGAGTAAAACAGCAAAAAGGGCTGTTGAGACAGGATTATAAGGGCTGAATTTTGCTTTGACAGAAACTTTAATGGCTTAGCAGAAATATCCCCAAAATTATCAGATAAAGCCCTCCTAGAAAGCTCATCACTCAATGAATAAATGCTTCCAAGCATGTTGGATATCTGTCCCATTTCTGAAGTTGTCCTGTTTTCAGGGGACATGACAAACCCTCAACTCCAAGCAAGGGGCAAAGAATCTGGGAGTTGCTTTCATACCAGGGCTCTCAGTGTCATGTGATGGAGCCTTAGCTTACTACTTTGGATTCCTGCATTTTAGTCAATTTTTACAATTAATGTCTTTTTTAAAGGTGTTATTTAAGAGCTGCCCAGGAGCACTCATTTTATGCATTAAAAAGCAGAAATTCAGAAAAAAAAAAGAGGTGATCAACCCACTTTGATGTAATATCCTATGGAGCATGGGCGGCTAAAGAGAGCCATCAGCTCTTGAAAGAATTTGGTCATTAACCCTTGCAGGCCAGACTGAGCAGTGCTGCTGCACCCAGTGTTGAGCACTTCAGTCCCAGCAGCAAGTGACAACTCCAGCACTGCAAACACGTTCCAGGCTGTGGCCCTGCTCAGAATGCAAAGCCAGGCAAAGACAGTAGAAATAGAAAGGAAATGGGGGTCAAAATGGATCCAGGTACAGTAAAGTGGCTTTCCTACAATTTGTCTCACTGCTAACTATGTTCGACTATTCTCCATTAAAATTATGTTTAGTACAGTTCTCAACCTGCCAAGCATGGAAAGAATGGTTGTGAACATAGCTGATCTGAAGGTTTATAAAATCATGTGATTTCATGTGATTCTGTGGTGAAAGATTGGATGAACATGAGAGCAGCATGCAAAATGAGGGTGGGATATTCCACAGGTAATTATTCTTCCATGGTTCTCTCACTTCCAGATTACCATGTTTAAATGTGCTCTGGTCAGGCAGTGAATTAAATCTGTTACTGGCGCTGTTGTTTCAAAAGATTTTTCATGAATCCCTCATACCTTTTTCTAAGGCAGACACGGTGCTGTAAGATATATAGCCCAGCTCAGTATTTTACACTAAAATGGGAAGAATCTATAAGCATTTCAATTATGTTTTGCTTTTTTTTTTTTTAAGAATGTAAGCCAGAAGGAAATGAAAGGCCAAAAAAAAGGAAAATTCTCTAGACTTAAGAATGTTTTTTTCAGTCTAAATTGTAACTAATAATTCATTAGCTCTCTGAGAATGCTCAGGCAACATCCTTACCAAGCATGCTCAAAATGACCTAAAGGATTTCTGTTCATGATTAAGGGAATTAAAAATACTTGTGTTAAAGCTAAAAGAAGCTAATCAGTAAATCTATTTCTTTCTGGACCCATAAAAAAACATTATTCTGCCTCCTGTTAAATTCTGCAGAAATCTGATGTTTCTAGAGGGATAGAAGAAAGAAATTTAACTTCAGAGAAGGTCTGAAAATTTCCCACTACCAAGTTGAGGAAAAAATAGAACTCTAATGCAAATGTACATGTCATAAGAGATTGAGTACCCACGAAATGAAGCTGCTTGCAAGAAAATGCTATTAAGGCATTAAACCAGTGAAAAAAAAAAGTGTAGAAGAGAGGGTTACTAAGGGTTGTGAAAAGTCACATAATCCACCTCTCTGCCTGAAGGAAGGCTAGAAGAATAGTGCCTTTAAAGCAAACTTTGAGGCACTGTGCTTTACAGCTCCACTGGAGCTAGTTAGGCAGAAAATTTTAAACCTTTCTGATTCAAACAAGCAAGACTTGCCACCTCTGCCTCAGCTTTTTGACACTGATGGTGGCACATCTGTTCATCCATGCTGGCAGGCAGCTGAAGAGGGCCACGGGAAAGATGAGGGAGCCACAGTATCTGGTCACAGACAAGGAGTCTCATGCAGCACCACTGAAGCTTCAGTGGCAGAAGAGGAGGCAAATTTGCCCTTCTGCCTTGCAAATCAGTCACTGCATTAGCCCTTCCCAAAAGACTTTCATAATTGTATGTTCTACCTCATTTATGGCTTCACATACCTCAGTATGGCTTCACATTAGTACTTATGGTTTCTTTGTAGGCAGCCTGGGGAGGATGGAAGAAATGCCTCTCAAATATTCCGTACTTGCACCCAATTCTTGATCCTGCCATTATCCTCTCAAGACAGGTGAGTAAAGGCATTAATGATTTTTTTGGCCTTGCTTTCCTATTTTCCTCTTTAGAAATGTCAATGGCAAAAACATTTAATGCCATTCTATGCAAATATAAGGAAAAAGGAAATAAATGTTTGCACTTTGCAGAATTCTTGAGAACAGCAGAAATGGTGAGAAAGATAATAAAGATAGGCTGACCAAGATAACACAGCAATTTTCCAATCAGAGGAGCCTCCAAACTTAGCTAGTAATAGAGACTGAAGCCAAGACATGCTTCTGATAAGGCCAGTATGAACTCACCGTAATTATATCTTACAGTAATGCTACTTCATCATCATGGCACAGTTATAAATAGAATATCATCACCTCACATTTTCCAATAAACTCAATACATTCTGAAATAAGGTAATAAAATCTGCGATTCCAAATAGTGACATATAGCAGCTGCTCTTTATCACAGAAACCCCCTTAATAAATGCAGTATTAGGGGTGGATTTTATTTCAGAAGAGAGACTGAATTTTCTTCTGAAATGATAATTTATTTATTTATGGTATATCTAGGTCAGTGAAGTTGTTTGGTGCATGTGGAAAATTGATTTCTGTGTACATTATCCTGTGATGAAAGAAGAAATCAACTGCATAGCATTGAAGTCTTTTCACTATTCTACCTCTTTCCATCAGGTAACTTTCCAAAATCTGCCTGGGAAAACTGCACAGAAAGCAGTGCTTCATTTGCACTTAAATAATATTACTAAGGCCAAAAGGAAGACTTAAAGGGCCTCTCAGCAATCATAGGAATTTATTCAAGAAGGATCTAAATGCAAATGTCTGAACTTCTTGGATACATTCAGTTTTGGAATTCCAGTTAAAGTCCATGGGTATCAAATATTATACTTTGCATTTGTAGTAAAAGACCAGGGTTTCCTTTTATTAGTTACAATCTGTATTTAGTAGTTTTAAGAGGAAACTGCAAATGTTTACGAAGTTGGGAGATTAATTATTTGCTTCATTTGCACTGTTTCTCTTCAGCTTCCCTGATTCAACTCATTGGGTCATGAAGTGTTGAGGTTCTTCTTAAAACCATGGACTGTGTGGATGGACCAAATGTACAGCAGTCATAGACATTGGAAGAGCTGGGTGGCAGGGGTCAGCCTTTTCTTAAAGGAACAGCAAAAGGCCCATAAAAAGTGTAGACAGGCATGGTAAACAAACATATAAAGGGAAGAAAGACCCACTTCCTCTCTCCAGGTTGTGATAAGGTCCTTGTTTAGACAGGAGGAACTGATGAAGCATAGGTAGAGCAGCTTCTCTTAGATGCTTCCCTCATGCAGCTGCCTTTTGAAAGCTGGATCAGATTGAGCTTGAGTTTGCAGATGATTTGGACAGGATTTGTTTTGTCCTCAGCTGAGGGATGCAGCCAAGCTGTTGCATGCCAGGTGGTGATTACTGATGGCATAAACAACAGCAAATTATTGTATACAAGAAATACAATATTCCTCCTAGGAAAAAAATAACGTTTCTCGGAGTTACTGCAGGTTTCTCAGGGATCTGACAGAAGTAATTCTACAGGATCTTAGTAACATGAGTATTGATGCAAAGGCCATCTCATGTGCTATCTGGTTCCAGGACCCATTTGATCCTGAAGCCCCTAGATCTTTCAGAGAGCTACAGAGCTGGAAACCCATTTATAAACTCCTCATTTGGAATAGCAGCACTCAGCTGCACTGACATCAAAGCAAATTGGCAAATTAGCTACACATTTGTATTCAGTGCTCTCACACATGGGTCACTTAGGGAAATAAGGTGGCCTTGCTCAGCAAGCTCCCAGAAGCTGCCACTCTGCTCTGCTGAAAGTAATTTCAATGTATTGTGTTCCTGGGTCCTCTTCATCATTCTGTTCCCAAAAGGCAGGAGTGCTAGTGGAAAATTATTAAAACCTGTTATTTTTGAAGGTGACTTGAGACATCAAAAGCACTTCATTGCCAAGCTGCTGGGCTGCTTGCTTCTCCAAGGAAGTCAGCAGAGAGTAGTGCTATAGAATAAATAGCAGCTCAGCATAACCATCACCTGAAATGGACGATATACAGGCAGGAGAGATGCTTAAGCATGTAGGTAGGTCATAAAATCCTAATCATTCAAACTGAGATCAATAGAAACAGAGCAGTAAAGAGAGAACAGTGGACAAAGGTGTAAGTGAAAAGATGGATCCTGCTGGTAATTTCTGACTCTAATCTACCTGTCCCTGGGTTGTCACTTGGTATAAATGTGCTCATTGCTTCATATATTGCCAATATATCATATGTAATGTATTTTATTATATTGCATAAATTATGACCCCATTATGGCTGTACTGCATCTCAGTAACAAATTCACTACTTTAACATTCTTGCTTGGATTTCAATTGAAGTTTGTCAGTTTGTCAGCTCCATGAGTCTCCCTTCATTCACTTTGTCATCAGTGAAAATTAACTTAATTGTATGCTGCACTTATCACTTTTAGACAAACAGAGACTGTTTGGTGACTCACTAACAGGAAGTGAACATTCCTTATTTCTGTGAGGTGATATTAATCACAGTAAATCTTCCCATGACCTTAGATAGCTGTCATTTGCTAGGCAATTCCCATATGTCTGAAGAGCTGTGATGTAGCCTATGGTAATCTAAAGTAAGCTTAGAAAAGGTTGTGTGAAAATGATGATTGTTTTTTAGGTCTTATCTTGTATGCATGAAAACTGTTGGGATCTATTTCATATTTTTCAGAACTCTGTCTATTTAAACTAACATATTGAAATTAGATTTCATTTTTAAAAAAAATGGAAGCTTTCAAAAATTCTGAAAACTCACAGCTCTCATTAAGGTCATTGAAAACTTTGAGGAACCAAACTTTACAAAAAGATGAGAACTGTGTTTGAGCTCTAGCAGGAAGGTTCTTCAGAAACTCCCTTATTGCCCAACTACTGGAGCAATTCCTAACAGAAGCAGTCTGAGCNCTCGCAGAGTCATTCTTAGTGCACTGGAGCTGCAAAGCTCCTGTCAGATGGGATGTGACTGAGGGGTATTGGAGACTCCAGGAGTGTTGTCAGAACACATTTACAAACCCATTTTTGCATTTCTGTCATCATATCAAGATATTGCTTTGGAAAGATCTAGTGTTTTAAAATCCTGGGTCTGAAAAATCTTCATGGCTTTCATATTTTTGGCAGCTACCTTTTAAGAGCAGCTAGGATTTGTTCCCTAATATTTTTCAGATATCAAGATACATTTTGTGAAAAGCTACTGTAGAAATGCAACAGCTTTGATTTCTAATGAGAAGCAATGCTATCAAGGTTAATGACACCAGCTAGCTGTTTGGTCGGTTCCATAAATTAGCCAAACTGCAGGGGAGTGGGTGAAAATCAAACAAATTTTTAAGAGTCCATTTTGATTTAGTCCATAATATGAGGAAATTGCACACAACAATTACAAAATGTAAAATTTCATCTCTGTTGTCCTTGTATTCAAAAGAGTCAGATCCAAAGGAGGCACTGGAGAGAAACAGCTTGTTGTGCATTCCTGTCCATCCACTGTGTGACAGTCTATGGATACATTGCACGGAAGCAACAAAGGCTTGGAGCATTTCTGTAAGGGAGGTCAGTCTGAACAACAGCCTCTGCCCCATAACTAAGCTGGGAAACTACTCCAAAACTATTCAGAACTTTAAAACTGGCTTTTAAATAGAGGATAAGTAAGTGAAGACAGAATGGGAAGTTATTTGTACAAGTCATGTTTTGGTTGAAGTGAATACAAGAGGACTGGTAGATATTAGTGGAAAGTAGGTGGTAGGAGCTATTCTGCTTGAGTAATTGTCGTTGTATTTAATTTTGTAAATATCGGCTCTTCAATTCTTTTTTTCTAGTTCAGCATTATCCCTGTCAGAGGAAAGCTTTGCTGTGTCTCAACTGTTGGTCAAGCAGCCTGAGCACTTTTATTAAATTCAGATTTAAGAGACAACTATTTGTGGAAGCCAGACTAGCTCTTTCATCTATTTGGGCAATGATTTTTGAGGGTAATAATTAGAGGAGGTGTTAGTTTGTAGACATTCCCTGTTATCTCCGGCTGTGTAAAAGCATGTGGTTTATTAAGGCTTCTATATAATATGAGAATTTACAGAATAATAATATCAATACTGCTTCAGCATAATACACTTGTTTAGTTCAGTTAGTACAGAGGAGTATGGTGTTACTGCAGATGACGCAGGTCAAGCCACCCCTCATGCAGTTCTCTAGCAAGCACTGGTACAGCAGTTCAAGCTGTACCACACTATGCTGCAGTGCCTCTTAGGCTGAAATGTTCACTGACAAATCCGGTGTCCAAAGGAGTGCAGCAATGCACAGGGGAAGCGTTTTAGTAAAGGCAAAAAGTTACATTCCCCTTTCTCTTTATTTGTTTACTAAAAGTTCAGAAATGTTGATCCTAGAGAAGAAAGGTAGCTGTTTAGCACCAAGACTTGGTTGCCTTTGTTGCTGTTGAAGCCTAAATACTTTAAGAACATTTCAAAAGCAGTGGTTTCTCCTCTTTTCCTCACACCAGTCCTGCTTAGCAAGAGCTCGATCAGATCTAAGCTCTCTATCACAGCATTTCAGGCCTCAGCTCTTAAAAGATATGGTCATTAATGTATATGCTAAAAGAAGCATATGGCTTTGCAAATCAGGGAAGATTTTATTTAGTAATAGAATTTTATTTAGAGATTGCTCATTAATTCTTTAAATCAGCTTTTGGTTACAAGTATTTGCTTAAGTTTATGCAACATAAATTGCATACAACTACACCTCAAATTATTTCTTATGAATAATGTATTTGAACAAATATAGGCCTTCAATGTATTTGCAGATCATTTGTAGTCAGCTCACAATTATGTCTGAGCCTATTTTTTCAAGTTGTTTACTTGTTTAAGTTAGAAGTGGGATTTTATATGTCTCCAAGTGTTTACTATGCAATTTTCAAGATGTATGATTTACTGCTTGAGGTGCTTTTTTCCACCTCCTTGAAAATCTCTGTGAGTCCACCTGCCTAATAGCATCCTGAAACATTTATTGTGTTTGAGTTTACTGTGCAGGTAATGGAAAGAGAAGCATAAACTGATGAAAAACGTTTCTCTGCTTCTTGAGCAAATATTGAATTCATGCAATGGTTGTGCTATCATCTAATAAACTCTCTTGCATTCCTCCTATATGAAAATGTATGTGTCCAAATATTCATGGCTAAATAGAATCATCGTATGCATGGATTAACATAATTCAGATTAAAGCAGTAGAATAAACTTTGAGAAATATTTCAAGAGGAAATAATTTTATTGCCAAGTCATGTTTTCTGAAACAGAAATGTTTCTTTCAGATCAGTTTCTGAGCACCTACTGGAAGTGTTGCCGTTTCTGGACCCCCATGTCCTGGAATAGCCTTATTCAGCCTCAGAATGACCCTCCAGAGCTGGCATGGACACAGGTGCTTCTCATTTCTTTCAGCTGATCTATTTCAAAAGTTTCTGCTCCCCACTCAACCCCTTGCTGGTCATTCAGTCACACCAAGGCTTCAGTCACACTTTGTGCTTTGAAATAGACAGATCAGGGATGACAAGCCCATGAAAATGAAACGGCTTTTTTCTGTGTCACTGCTCTTCCTGGGCAACGGGATTTCCTGGGAACCAGAAATTCTATGGCCAAAGGGCTGCTTGTTCTCCCTGTGAGGGAGATTTGCTGTTCCTGCAGCCCTGTCCCAGCAGGAGAGCCCCTGGCTGTGCCCAAGTGAAGCTCATCCTCTTGGAGACCTCAGACGTTTCCAGGAGGTGTTGAAGCAAACTGTGCTCAGGCCTCCCAAAGTCGGGAGTGTAAGGGAAGAGGGAACAGTGTGCTCTGGCTGGGAAGGGACACTTGCGTGCTGTGCTCTTACACCCCATGTGTGTGTGCAAATGGTGCTGGGACAGAAGCATTTCTCCATTGTCTGTTTGAGTCCACGAGTGCCAGGCAAATAAATGCCTTAGAGCAGGTGCAGCAGTGAATAGAGCACGTGCTTTGTCCCAAAGTCAGAGCAACTTGCAGTGAGGCCACTAGCAGAAAGAACAATCAAGTCATAGCAGGCAATCAGGGATGCTGAGCACAGGCACACTGCCTGAGGCCAGGGACCACCATTTGAGCTCCTGGTTATGAGCCTCAGGCTTCATTTAGGCTCAGGTCTGGCCTGTGCAGTTACAAGTGCAGCACAGTCTGCTAGCTCTCATTGGCACCTGTGCCACACTCCACAGAAGATATGAAATCAAAAGCTATACAGACCTCCAAAGCTTTCACAGTCTTCTGAAAAGCTACTTAAACAAAAATGTCCTTTGTCATTTTCATCTGTGCTCTCTTTAGTGCTGTTATGGCTGTGCTGACATATTTTACTGTGATTTTTCCAGTGCAACCTTCCTTCCTGGTAGTGAGTTAAGACAATTCTTAACATGACTAGATAAAAAAAGAAAAAAGAGAAAAAAACAGTGGTGTTTGAAATGATGCTGTCCAATAATACGCCTTGTAATGAGTGTGTCCCGTAACTGTGTTCAAGAGGCAGAATTTCATAACCATTCGAATAACCTCTTTGGGAGTTTCCTGTCAATGCAAGGGATGGGGGGAAACCAAATGGTGGGGGCTTTCCTGTTCTATTCCCTGTCCACTCAGGTCTCAGAAAAAAATGACTCACTGATCGCTTTCCACAGATCAATGGCCAGCACCCTCTGCCAGCAGACTTAGTTGCCAGGACAACAGTTGCCAAGACATGCTGGTTTTCCTAGGGAGCAATTTCAGTGTGTTACTTCTGTACAGCAAACCATCTCCCATGCCTATTGTTATGCCCACGTCAGAAGCTATGGGAGTTTTAGCTCCACGTCGAGACTGGGAAAGGGCAACAAGGGAAGACAAGCCCAGTTACCAAAGGGGAATTTGTGGTCCTGGAGGGATCTGCACAAACTTTATGGTCGCTCAGACTGCACATGCACTCTGAAAACAGAGGTCCCAAAGCCCAGAGCTGGGAGCCTCTTCAAGCCATGAGATCAAAATGAATTCCCAAGCCTGTAGTACTTTATAAAAATATTTAGTTGGGAATAGCATAAGGTCCTTGGGGATATTCTGCACTGTAATAAATAGCTATATAAGCTCTTATAATTGAGTACCGTGGCTGTGATCAGCCACTGCATGTGCTGGAAGCAACAGGTTCCACCACCTCACCCAACCTGGGAAATGTTTACTTGGAATGACTGATATGTCCTCCAAGGATCACTCTTTTCCCTTGGAAAAACTGCTCATGAGTTTTGTATCACCTGAAAGATTACCTTAGCTTCACTTTGGTAGTGGTATATTGTTAATGGTATATACACAGCAATAAGGAATCCTCATTGTTACAAATGTTTTCAGAGTCTGTGATTCAACTGTATTAGTTTCCATTTCTTTTTGTATCAAATTTTTTTTGTTCAACTGGAAAATGATTTTGATTATTCCATAATATGAGATAGTATTCAACTGAATGGCTGTAAGCTAGTTAAATGGATAAACTCTGTTAAGAAATGCAAAGAAATTTAACATTGTTCTTGTCCACCAGAGGTCACCTACAGGCCACTTTATTCATTGGTGTCTGTGCTTTCACTTGCCTAGTTAGCATCTGTTTCTCCTATGGGGTACTTCTGGATCAGCTGTTGAAATGCAGGTCCTGAAGACCCTACTAATGACTTTGAATCTTCCCTAGAATCTTTCCGTTAACTTTAAGAAGCAGAAAGGAAAAATCCTGCTGAAGCATAATAAAAATCACGAGGAACTGTAGGGACCTTATTGATCCCATAACCTCGATAGGTAATCTCAGTATCTATACCATGCTTCACAAGTTCTGCTGTGCAAATTAAAGGATCTCGAGTGTGAGCCATCTCTATACCCTGTATTACTAAATCTA
>WAAG01077664.1:0-11036 GCA_013390105.1 Tichodroma muraria
AGAGTTTTGCTCACTGGAACAAAACCATTTCCCAAGAGAGATTGCATTGTCAGCAGAAAAGGCTCCTTGTGCCCAAACAAGTTTTGTTCCACTGTATGGTAAGCAGGAAGAGAGAAAACTGTGTGTGATAATATTATTAGAGAAAAAATTGTATCTATTTTTATTATTTGTTTGATATGAATATGGGCTGGAGAAAAATAGAAGCTGATTTTCCTTTCATCTTGGTATCAGATAAAATATGAACAGGTAATGCAAAGAGAAGTGGGTTTTCTGCAGATCCCTATAGCATCTGGGGGTGTTCTGGTACACATTATATGAGGCATTATATGAGGTACAAGGATTTTTTTCTGTCTGTGGTTTCCCTGATTCTCAGTGGATGCAAATAAATTTAAAAAGAGGAAAATATTTCCTCCTTTTTTCATCTTTTTCTTCCTATCTATCTCCCCGTTCACCCCCCCAGCTTCTTTCTGTACTGCTCAAAAAAACAAGAGCTCAGTTAGGAGAAAAGTTAAAAAAATTTTGGAGGAAAATTGGAATAGACATCACAGAGGATAATAACAGAGCTGAAGTTCAAATGAATATTTCATAAATGTATTTACAAGGGATGCTAAGCCACTAAACACTAAAAATGACACCAGCTATGTATGCATTATCCTGTACAGATTCAGCAAAGTCATTTAACAAGCTAAGCTTATGTTAAAATTATAATCAATAAATGCCAATTACAGAAAGAGTTTTATCCCTGCATGTTAAAAGAATAGAGCTATAATTTGCATGTGAAGGGCATTCTTTTCAAAATTATTTGCTTTTTTTTAAGGTTTGGAAGGGTTACAGAGGAAAGCTTGAAAAAATCTTGCCTAGGATGTTGTTCAAGGCAGAGAGAGAGAATGGGAAGAATATTGAGGAAATTATAAGGCCATAAGCTTGACACTTATAACATGCAAATAAAGAGAAGTTTTTCTGAAGGGCAATGAGGAGCCAGTATGGGTTCAATAATATTAGAACAGAAGACAGCAGCATGAATTTTAATGATGAACATCCTTCACAACTATAACCTTCTTATACTTTATAATTAATTCTTAGAATTATACCTTGATCCTGCATTCAGAGCCTTAAACAACAGACCTGTAGCCCTGGCCAGAAGCCTTCTGACATTACTGGGTTGTGTTTTGGGTGTATCTGTCAGGGTGATCAGATTCTGCTGCCAGATGTTCATTTCTTTGTCCTAATGTTTCTGAGCTCAAGAAAAAAGATGTGAGTTACCAGCACAGGAGGCAAGGGAAAGCCACAGGCATGGAACTTTAAACTGGGTGTCTAATGTGGAATAGGAAGGAAATCACTGATTGCAAAACATGGTGACCCCGGGACAATGATTCTTTCTTTTCAGAAAGGCAAGGTTTTGGATATTTTTGCAGCTTGAAAGCTAAAAACAGAGTCAGACAAAAAAGCTTCTAATGGAAGGTAACTCATCTCTAAGGCTGCTCTATAGCTGAGACATGTTGAATATTTCAAATTACTTTTTTCAACCTGTTCTTCCAAAAGGTTATTTCCCTACATTTGCAGTACAATCTGAAAATTGACCATTATTCCTAAAACTATGCCACTCAAAGTCATGGGTATTTATCAAGGATAAAGTGTGTATTCCCCCATACACCTTATTTGCTGGGACAAATGACCTATTTTATCGATTCTCTTTCAGAAGCCATTCTGCTCAGTTACAGATGAGTGGGGAAGAAAACTACTCTTTTGCCTGACCTCTTTATTTACAGTCTGATAAAGGAGGACTATTGTGTTTTATCCATTATTAATGTCTACTGAAAGTCTCTTTTGCTCTTGCCAAGTTCTCTAGTTGCAGCCAGGGACCAGTGAAACTGTAAATAAATTGTAAATAAACTTTCCTGCACAGATGTCTCTGGAATGTCATTGTGAGTTTGACTGATGGAAGCATTAAGAAATCATAATTCACTGCATGTCATGGATGTGCAATTCCATTGTGCATCATTGCAAAAGAGGCAGAGATTTGCTTGTGAGATTGTATCTCCAAAATGTAGCAGAGCTCTTCCGAATTAATTATAAGCTCCTTAACATACAGTGGATACCTCTGATATTACAGCCCACTCTAACTCTCTGAGGCATCTTCAAAATATTTTAGACATAAAATTATTCTGCCTTAGACATCGCCAATCTTCATTGCAGTAGAATAGAAAATCTGTTCTAGGATACTCTCAGTGGGTTTGTCTGCTGAAAGGTTGAAGCTTTTTGGGTTATAACTTGTGATAGAGATCTATGTCTTTGCTCCTGGTGAAAGGCGGCAAGAAAATCTGAGACATCAGTATTTGAGGTTGTAAATAGTTAAACTATTAGAGACCTAAAAGTAGAGAATGTTTTGCGTTTTCTGGTTTAGTAGAAGACTGAAGAGAGAAAGTGTTTAGAGAGGAATTGCGGCAGCTGCTGCCTCCAAACATCTTGAATGGTCCATGAGGGCTCAGGCCTTTGTGAGTTAGAAACTGAACAGATGGAGGTGATCTGTGACTTCTCGTGGAAGATAAATCAAAAATTAGATGACCAAGCAGATATCCAAGATGATTTCTTAGTATTTGTCTATTGTCCCTTTTGTTGGCTTAAGAACTTACTCTGGCTGTCTTGGTATAAAGGACTGCAACAATCTGTTCCATCTGGGAAATGTCCAGAAAACAGTAGTGGAAGTCTCTGTGTGTCCTGTGGTTTAGTCACCCTCCTCAATATGTTAGGAAATCAGTGAGGAAAAAAGGAGGTTCAGGGTGTAGACAAAACATGTATCTGCATTTCCATCACCACCATCCCAGTAAGGGCAATGGAGTATTCGAATTCACAGGCTGAAAACAAAGATGAAGCTGGGATTATCTAATCATCTCCTACTCCTGAAAAAGACCCCAGGAAATAATCCTGCCCTAATGGATTCTGGATTACAGAGTGATTGTTGACAAAATTTATCCTCTGAATTGTCACTTGTAGAGTGAGACAGAAATTTTGCATTATGAAATGGAAAATATTGAGATTAACACAATGGAAACAATTGAGATTAATGTTATAAAAACATAGAATTAATATTACATATTACATATTAATGTTTTCATTAACATGTAATATGTAATATGTATTCATTCATACATTAATGTTATACATTAACAGACTGTATTGTTGATTTAATGTCATAGAATAAATAAATATAAATATGAAATAATATTTTCATGTAATGAAAAATACTACTTTCTTATCTTACAATGTGAATGTTTTGCTCTGTTGTTGAGTTTAATAGCCAAAGTCTGTAGTTAAAGTGGTGGAAATCTAGGTTGAATTCAGCTTTGCTGATACTACAGTGGAGCACAGAATTTGGGAATACACATCCAAGTAAGATGGGGATGCTGAGCTCAGGGAAACCTCAGGAGCCTAAATGTGACAAAGCAGTTTTGCACAGGGGAGTGGAGTGATGAACCAAAGAGCTCCTTGCCAGAAGCTCACGGGTTACAGCTGTGTGAACAGAGCAGTGCTACGGGCTGTGGGTTTGGCCCACTGTCCCTGTGCTGCTGGGAGATGGGACAGAGGCCAAAGCAGTACAAGAGCAACAGAAAGAGTAACCAGGGTTTGGTTTCTGTGCTGCTGCAGCTGGAGCAGCTCTGCCAGAGCTGAGGCGAAGGTGAGCAAGGGAGTCATTCAGGAGGCTTTTTGTGTTTAGACAGATAAGTACATTTGTTTCATTGAGTCTGGGGTTTGAGGGAATAGCCTCCCATTAAAACATGAAACATGACTTACTTCCAGAGTTACGCTTCTGTGCAAAACTTATTCCTAACATCTGTGAGGATGAAGACTTTCCTGTTCCCCTGCTTCACCCCTGCCTCGCTGTGAATGCCCTGGAGCAACATTGTAAGACCTCACCATCTGCTCTCTGACAATAGTCTTCTCTCTTTCTCTTTAAAAAACAGAAATTTGGGGTTGCTGTGGGACCTGGGAGTTTCAGACAGACCCTTTTGGACAAAAGAAAAGATTTAACCTCCCACTACGGGAAGAAGTAGTAAAACCAGAGTGACTAGCAAATGAAGGGATTTGGAGCAAAGTTTCAAAGGCTAGATAAATCTATAAAAATTACCTGAGCTTGTGTGCCTGCATAGGACAGCAGAAATTGTTAATGTTAGTCTTGCCTTTTACAGGAGCAAGCACGATTTATTTATTTATTTTATAAACTGAGTCAAGAATATGCCATCAATAACTTTAAACATTCCCATGTTTGAACTAGAAGACAGCTGGCACAAAGAAACAATTACACAGCCATTGGGAGTTAGCTGACAGAAGATTTCCATAAGTAATTATGCTCTGTGAGTGTGAGGGGAAAGGAAGATAAAGGAGATAATGCCCTTTACAGGGCATTGATATTTTCCTCATATCCTTTTGCTGTAAAGCTAATGGAAGGTACAAACTGAAGTGACCCTGGATGTAATTGGCAATAACAGATCTCTTCCCATTCCAGGTCCTCCAATCCTCCCAAATGCAAATACTTCCAGCCACCTTGGTCTGTCTGAACAAGTAGAATTTACAGGGTCAGGCTCTAAGGTTAGCAGACACACAGAATTTCTGTGCTTAATGCCATGTGGGTATAGAAAATGGGTATTCCGTTTCCTTTTCTCTTTGACCTCTCCTTTTTGCCTTGTATTTCAAATTATTTAATTTAAAAAACACTTTGTCTGTCAGGTTGATGTCAGCATCCATGTGAGAAAAAGATGAATCAGGCCTCTTATGTTGAGTCTAGAAATGTCTTTGAAAGTACCAGTTTGAAAGCCAGTTTTGAAGGAAACCATGTCTTTGAAAGCCATTTTTACTGGCAGCATAGGAGAGTTCTGACAAATAAGAGGAAGAATTTAGGTGCTAATCACATTATAGTTGACTTTTACAGGTAATAGAATCATGGAATCTTTTAGGTTGGAAAAGACCTTTAAGATGATTGAGTTCAGGCGTAGACCTAGCACAATATAGACACAGCAGAAAACCCAACGCGTAACAACCCGCGGTGGTTACAAAGCCGCAGTAATTAAGGGAGCACTTACGGGTCTGGCACAGCATTCCCGCCCATCCTCCGGAGCACTCGCAGACGTTGGGGCCCACACACTCCCCTCCATTGAGACACTGCTGCAGGCAAACAGCTGAACAGGTTGACACGGAACAAGTGAGAGGATGTACGTGATGCATCTGTGTGTTCAAGAGCTGTCTGAGAGGTGACCTGCTAGGCTCTATTCCATATGGCTGACTTCCAAAGCAATGGATGTGTTCCGTTCGTCACATCATCAGTATGCGGGATTCTTTGATATTTTCGTCTTAAGAAATTTATCTTTGATAACTGTCTGCTGGGAGACTTGGCATATCTAATGCTTAGCTCATCATCAGCTGAGAATAATCTATCTATGATACATTAATGCACGTTCTGTGCCTACTACATGTTCCATGTAAAAACCAAATATTTTCATAGTGAAATTTGATATGCTTATTGCATATATTTTTTGTTCAGAAATCCTGAAAGAGTGAATGCATGATCTGGTGTATATGTATGAGAGACTCTTCCTTCCTTCAACATTTCTGAATAAATTATTAATATTATAAATTCAAGCCACTGGTTCTGAAATCATATTTACTATCAGGATCTAAAGGGTAAAAAGCCAATATTTTAATCTAGTTTACATACAGTATGTCATCTTGATTATAAATTTATTCAGTTTATCTGTCAACTTCATGGAAATGAATAGCCATGTATGGAAAAATATTCCTTGAAAATATTTTAGGGTGAGAGGTTTTTTTTTAATTACATTTTTATGTAACTCTAGTCAGAGTTACAGAGTAAGAACACGTCATTCTCTGAATTATGCACTGATGACCTTGAGAGTACATCAGTTTGGAAAGCTTTACAGCAGGCTTTAGATAGTTCTGTACCTTGAAATACATGACATTTCTCTGCAGAATATAACAAAATATGTGAAGCTGTTAAAACATAAAATCAATGCTTCAAGTTTAATACTATAAAAGTGAATTTCCATAACAAGATGTATAACAGAGCTGCATGAAGCAGAACCAGGGTTCTCCCACACAGCTTTTTCTCCTCTGCAAACATCAAGTGGTTATAGCATTTTGTATTACCTGTACTTAAAACTGTTTTTTCTTCAAACTGCTGAAGTAGCAAAACAGATTCTGTGTTGGTTTTTAGTATTAAAATATTGCAAATTAGTGTTGACTGGACTAATTAATATAAACTGTTTGATGGCAGTAGAGATGCTTACGTTTGCTGCAGTGCTTTCCCCTCCAGCCAGATGGGCAGTCACAGACATTTGGGTGGACACATTTCCCCCCGTTCATGCACGTGGGATCACAGACACCTGCAGGAACACAACAAAGGAAGGATGTGGGAGCTGGGAAATGAGGGAAGACTTTAGAGGAGGCTCACTTGCTTCCTTGTAGAAGGTTAGTTGGCTTGTAATTAAAAAACAGAAAAGTAATTTGGAATTGAGGATGTGAAACGCAGAGGCTTGATAGGTCCCATAAATCCTTATGGGAAATGCTGTTCCGTGTGTGGAAACTCT
The DNA here is from genome assembly GCA_013390105.1 of Tichodroma muraria. Lineage (NCBI taxonomy): Eukaryota > Metazoa > Chordata > Aves > Passeriformes > Sittidae > Tichodroma > Tichodroma muraria. The sequence continues at coordinate 6,600 of WAAG01077664.1, forward strand.
TTGGCAGACGCTCTAGCAAGAGCTGCCTCACCAGACACAGCAGGGAGACTGATTACAGAGATTCTCAGAAAAACAAGTGGACAGGCCAAAGATTGTTAGAACTTTCACTTCTGTATGTGAAAATTCCTCCTTCATGTTCTCAGATGTTAATTTGGATAAGAAAAGCCTTGACAAGGATAGGCTGTTTTCATACAGTTTTGGGTATGATTTTGCATTCAACCAAGCATAAATCCTAAAGATCTATTCCTCCATTGCCCTTTTGAACCATTATTTACCTTTTTATTTTGTTTTTTTGTACAAATAAGATATGAGAGTTGAGTTGTTTTTTCAAACACAAGAAGCCAGATAGGTTTTTTTGTTGGTGTCATTAAAAATCGAATAGCTAGTTCTTGTGTCTCTGATTAAGCTGTATTTATCAGTGTTGTTTTAGAACACCCAGCATTAAAATCTCACATTTCTGGCGAGTCACACATCTGCAATCCCAACCTGCTTTGATGTAGAGAGATGCCATAGGCAGGTACCTGAATTCCTCCTTGCCTGTTAAGGTAAATGTAGGAAGCACCCATCAGAGGCAGGCTAATTCAGAAACATGGCAATGCCGGTACGGTGGGAGTGGGAATGATTTGCATTTTACATGGAAGGAGGCATTTGATAATTGGGTGGAGTACAAAAAACCATGTAGCACAGCAAGCGGCTGGACTGGAGTAGGAGATCCGAGTCAGGAGGAGTTTGGCACTCAAGGTGTGAGAACACATTGGTGCCCGAAGGCTCCTGCCATGTTCAAGGCTTTATAGGCACAGTGGAACTGTCAGTGACTCCTTGCCATGCGTGGTGATCGGTGTTGCTCCTCCCTGCCTGCAGGGATGGGCGGCTGTGGGACACGCAGCTCCTCCAGGGGCTGACAGTGAAAACACAGCAGTGCCTCCGTCAGCCTCGAGGCTGTGCTGCCTTTCAGCGCATCAGCGGCAGGAACAGAACGCGACTGCTAATGCCGCAGCGATCCCGGCTGTCGGCTTGCCACTGCGTACAGGACTCCGAATGACCACAGTCCTCCCTCAGACCTCTGCTGTAGGAGGTGAAACCCTGAAAAGAACCTCTAAATGGGGATGAATACTAAAAGATAGCATGCAAAAATGCAGCGACTGTTATTTGATGGGAGAGTAACCTTTTGTTCCTCTCTCGGGGATGATCAGGCATTTTTAAGTGGGTAGATTTAGGTTCCCTAATTATTCCTCTGATGTAGTGAAATATTGCTTTTGTGGCACTTTGTGTGCTGGTCTCTCCCTTCCCTCCAGATGCTGCTGCACTGGCAGCTTTTAGAGCTGTATTGCTGCTCTTGCTTGGCTGCTACATTTGCATTTCATTCTGTGCCAAGCCTCCTGGATCCCTCAGCACCATGACCTGCCCTTAGGCAGGGCAGACATGGCCATGATTATAGGGGCTGCTTGGACCCCAGCCCTCAAACTGTCATCCTCCATTTCCTTCTTTCTCCACCTCTCCTGATCCATGCTGTAATCTTGGCCTCTGCTTACTAAGGCTAACAGGGATCTACAGTTCCTGCTGAGCTGTTAAAAAAATGCTGCAGCCACTGGTTTAAACCCAGATGAGTTCAAAGGGTCATGGCATCCATAACTCCGAAATCATTTAATCTCTTATTTTCCCTCTTCCTTTTTCTCTCCCCTTTGATCTCACATCTCCAATAAGAGATTTTTGATCCAGAATCTTACATTGTGTTGTACTTGACTTCATATTTCAATTATAAAATAGCTCAGACATTCAGAATTTAGAAATTATGAGCCCAAACCATAAAGTTAGGTTCTAGATTTAAAATCACTTTGTGCTTTTTGATATTCATAGATCCCAGCACTAACCTGCTCTCCTAAAATCAGTTGACAATCTATAGATTTTGTTTCGACATCATAAGAAACTTGGACAATATCTTCCCACCACCTCTTAGAAAGCAAAATCAATAAAAGGTAATGAGGGAAGTAGCACTTATTCAGATGGATATTTCACCTCTTTTTTCTTTCTTTTGTTGCTTACATTTTCTGTACATTTTTAACCTTACACAAACAATCACATTCCCGTTGTTTTTTATTTATTTTTTGTACTGACAGCAGACTCATCTGCTGGTAATCAAATTAGTAATTCAGCAAAGGTTTCAGCAACAGGTGAGGTCCAGTCTTGGTCTGAATAAAACACATAAGGTCAAAATGACTTTTAACTTTCCATTTCTCCCTTTCTTTCGTTCAGTTGCCTTACAAATGACCGTGTAGCTATGAAAATATAGCATAAACTGTCTTCATTACTTATGGCATCTCTGACTTCAGTGATAAATCCAAAGGAGTTCAATTCAAAGTGAACTAAGGGCTCAAGTCAGTACCAAACCTGTTCTGAAACTAGAGGAGCACTTCTGCCTTTTTGCCCTCTAGGTAAGAAACTCTCTTTTTGCCATGGAATTCACAAACACCTTTAGGTAAATGAATTCAGTGTTATCTCTCCCCTTCTCCTTCCTGACATCTCCACCTTGTCCTCCCTTTCTTTAACTTTCTTAAATACAACTCCATCTCAATACCCATCAGGCAGACTTCAAAATTTGTTAATGATAACTAGTTCGGATCCTTTCTAGTCCCACTCCTTGGCCTCTGTGGAGGAGTTCCAATTTCAAAATAGCAAACAAAAATGTTAGAGCCTCTCACAGGAAAACTAAATAAATTATCAGACACTAGGAGAGCAAATCAAATTATTGCAATCCTCCCAGGTACTGGCATGACTTTGAAAAGACTCACTGATTATTTTTTGCCCTCCTCTTAAGAAAGCCCTGGCATCTTGACCCAGAGACAGCAGTGATTTGATAAGTTTTCCATCTCTCTTGGGGACTAGTCTTAATGCCATGGATATAAACACATTTGTGTCTTCCCTCTGTTGCAGTTAGGTAGCATATATCACTGGGAGTAGGAGGGAGTCCTGTGCTATCCACAGTTCCTGGGTGCAAGCTTCTGCTTCACTGGCAGTCACTATCACTAAAGCCTTCATCATTCCCCTGCTGCCTGTGCTGACATTTCCATGCTCTTCAGCAAGAAACAAAGCACAGAATTCCTTATGTAATGGTGTTACTCGAGTCTGTAATGCACCACAATTCTGTAAGGCCACCATTTACAGCTCGGAACCACTTCCATGATCTCATGTTTCCCTGAACTGGTGGGTTAGATAAGGTAAGCCTATGCTGAAGGTGATAATGCAGGTTGAAGAAGAAGCGTGGTTCCGTGCTGTATTTCAGATGAGGGGTGATTTTGATAAGGTGACAAGCAGCTGCAGGTGTTAAGATAAAACACAGGCATTGCACAGAACATCACATAAAACGTGCACAGTCCTCCCACGCACTGAAAGGCATTCACAACTTGCTGAGTTTTCTGTTTAATGCAGCAGCTATTTCTCTTTGATGGCTTTAATGCATTTTGACCTTACAATCACTTCAAATTTCCTGTGACCCTTTTCATAGCTTATCCCCTCTAGGCTCACTTGACCCAGTGAAGTGTTTCTTGCAACTCTTTTTATCAACCTCCATGAAGCTCCATACCAAACTCTTCAACCCTAAAATCTTTAAGGCAGTCAGACCTTCTGCTTTGTTAGCCAAAGTGAGGAATTTGCCTGCAAAATAAATACTTCTGGAGATTACTAAAACCACCCAACACCTGAATGTTGTGTTTCAAGTGAAGTCTGTCCTCCTGGTGTAAGTAGCATCAGCCATGGACACCCACAATTTCAGTGACTTCTGCTGCCTGCCTTCGTTCCCATTGATCTACAGCAACATTCCTACTAAAATATAAACACTATTAAGCAAAATATCCCTCTTATGCAAAGCCAGAGGGGACTAGGGGTGAGGTTAAGCACTGGACATGCTTTGCTGGGGTGTGGGTATACTAGAATTGACTCTATTGAAGGGTCACACTATTAACCAGCAGTATCTGCTGACCAGATACAATGATTAGAAACAGCCAGACATGTCCTCCAGACTTCCACTGCTTCTGTGGATTATCAGACAAAAACTTTCCTAGTTAACCTAAGCCACCTTTAGACAAAAGGACCTCATTACACCTTTTCTCACTAGAAGGAGATAATAAGTAGTGCAAAGCTTTTAATTTTGTTGAAATAAGACATGTCACCACCCTCATGAAATCAAAAGAAAAAGAGGTGGAATATTACACCATGGCCCTGAAATCTTAAAAGAAAGAGCAAATCCTCTTCAATGTTTCAGGAACTTAAACATCCATGTCCTTTCCTGGCCATGCAACTGCAGAAACTATTTAATTCTGAATCAAAAATTACCTGCCATCACGTATCCTGAGCCATGGCTCTGATGAGGAGACACTGCATCAAGCTGCAGTGCTGATTAGAAGATGTAGTTTTCAAAACAGCTTTTCTTTCCCTTTTTTT
>WAAG01077664.1:12858-35521 GCA_013390105.1 Tichodroma muraria
TCCCTGGTAGTGAGAGGCAGGCAAGACTCCTAAACCTCAGGAAATCAGTAGGGGATAGGGATTTCCCACTGTCCTTGGACTGAAGTGTCTCTTCCTCTTGAGGTCATGATTTTCACTTTGCCTATTGTCTGTCATCAGGTGAAACTCTGGACGTGCCATAGTGTCATGTTGGGATAGCTGTGGAATACTCCAGCACCTTTCAGAATGAAACCACCATAAACAAAATAAGCATGTGTAGATGTGCATTTGGGTGTTTGGGGAATATTCTGCTAGGAACTGTGAGATTTTGAGACCATTAGTAAATCCTTTTTCTCATTTACGGACTGGTTTTAGTCTGATTGCAACACTATTAATTTGAAAAAGACTATAGCTCTACTTTATTCTCATCTTTGCAACTGTTAGTGTATAATTAATGTGGGGAATTGCAAAGTATACTCTCAGCACTGGTCATATTCCCAACTTGTTAGGGGCTTGAGTTTGGCAACATTTTCTGTTCATTGAAGAATGCTTTGTGTTTTATTAGGTCGGTGAACCATTCCAGCCTGTGTATAAATTGTTCTGTTGAGCTGTTTTCTGTCATGACTGAATGAGAAGTGAAAGAGGACTCATACACACAGTTTCTCCTCTGTTGATTGTTTTCACAGCTCAGTGCTTGAGGATGACCTGCATTTAGGCCATTTGGGCACATTCTCCTTGCCCTGAGCAGGCTAAGGCGCTGCCTGTGCTTNTCTTCTGCTGTATTTCCTGCCCAGGGGAGGAAGTTGACATCTAATATGAACCCATTCTGTTACGTAGACTGGAAAGTCAAGTAAGGACTGAGACCGGTGTTTCCTATCCTGTGTGCCCAGAATGGGCACCAACAAAGGGACAAGCCAGTCCACAAACCTTTGTACTTTTCTCGCACGGATAATGCTTCGAACAGGAAGTTACAGGTCTGTTTGCTATGAGCAGCTGCTCATTTACTTCCAAACACCCACTGCTCAAGCATATTTGCTGTCCAGGAATCTCAGACAAACACTTGTTGCTTTCAAGCACATCCATGCTGTATGAAAAGCAAGTCTGATGTAAATGATTCCTTCATCCATTTGGATGAGATATGTGGTTTATTCCCTGCTTGTTTGTGTGGGAGGGTTTGCTGGACCTTTGGCTTGCAAACTGGCTGATTTTTGATAGCTTAAGTCAATCTGGCTACTCAGTGAAGACATTCCAGAGAATATATCACACAGTGTCAAGATGACACCTCGGTGGGAGTCTGATTTGTTGAGCAGTAAAACTTCCTGCTTATGCAGCTGGCGAGGCAATAATGTACAGAAACATTACATGGGAAGGCTGGAATGGGCAAAATCAGTGACTTTCACAATATGACATTGCTTAGCAAAAAGCTGCCTTTTGAAACCTAGTGTTCACATTCCCAATTAGTTTGCCTCTAGCTCTCATGCAAGGAGAGTCCTCATGCTACCAGGAAGGGAAAAGAAAGGAGGAGGGAAGAGGAGCAAGCAGAGCTGGAGGAATGACTGTGAGTTATATTGCACACTGTGAATTGGCTATAAATCCTGGCTGCAGGAATTACTGAAATGGAGAAATAGTTATCTCCTAACTCTGAGATCCAATCTGCAAAGCCCCAGTGTCAGCGCCACGATTGATTTATGTGGTACGAAGTCGTCAGGATTGAGCCCGACAAAATGAAACAGATACACACAGAAATTTGTTCTCAGATTTAAATGGGGAGCAAACCCCAGGTCTCTGGCTGTGTTGCCTGGCCATGAGGTGGTCCCAAAAGAGGGGCTGAGATCAGGCTCCAAGTGTGCCCGGCGTGCTGGAAAAGGCAGGAGGAGGATGTTGTTTTCCCATGACTTCTGCTTGCTGATGAGCTCCAGAGGGAGCTGTGGCTCGCCTTTTTTTTTTTGCTCAGAGATGAACTCACAAGAAGCAGGCAGCGTAGGAAAGGATAAATTTGTGGTCCCATGAATCCCTCTTCTTCCCCCCCCCCCTTCATTCCAACCTTTCATAAGAAAACTCAGCTTTTATGGGTTTTCATTTTTAAAGGTTGTTTGTAGAGCAGTCTTATGAAAATGCACTTAGTAAATAAAGGAAACCTACTGTGTTGTCTTTGTTTATAATTTTTGTAAGGATGCTGTAGATATCAGTCAGAACTGTGCTTTAAAGCCTCCTGAAAAGCAGTGACATCCCAGGATTGTTAAAGCTGTGTTTTTCAAAAGGGAATTTAAACCACTGCACAAACGGTTTTTCTTTAGCGCCGAGTGTGTGTTTGTTGGATGCAAAGTTGATCCAGAAATATATTTCATTTTGAGGTGCTGTCAGCATTAGCCTCTTCTAACAAGACTGATTATACTGGAAACAATCCTCCTCAAGTGAGGATACAAGGTTGTGGATTCTGAGGCACAACCACACATTTCCCTATCAGCGCCCCACTCGCGCGCCCAGGGGTGTGGGTGTCTGCTTGGCACTTATTTCAGCTGGCAGCCAATCAGACCTCACTGATTTACACTTCTTGGGGCTTTGGAGTGATGTTTATTTAGATACAAAACACAAACTTTCAGGCTGAGTGCCTTTCTCCACACACTCAGGGAGCAAAGGAGAGTGAGCCTGAATAAAAAAGACGTGGTGCCACCACTCTGGCCTGCAGGTTTTTTGGCTGTCATGCAGACAGTATTAGAAATTCCAAACTGTGCAGGGATGAAACTAAAAATCATAAGGCAGAAATGCCAAACTGTACAGGGATGAAAGTGAAAATCCTAAGCCATGGTTCTATGTATTTAAAATAAACCAATAACCTGTTTGGGTTCAGTTCAAAAATAACCTATCTTTGATGAGTTGTGTAGCTTTTAGTTTTAATTATATCCTTCAGTTAGGAATCTGAAGCTGACAAAATTAAATAGAAGCTTTTCTTTCTCTGTCCATGCAGGTGAGATTTTAAGAAGGAAAGAGAAATATCTAAAACCAGAAGAAACAATGTCAACTTATCAAACAATGACAACATTGAATAAACTGCCAATTTGTCTGCCTTAGTATTAAGTTTACTCACTCTGTCTTGATAGGTTTTATTAGTCAGATAATAATCCACTCCAAATTTCTAAGATTATAGACTCAGTGAAGCTGATTTGCTGTCAGAGGTATATGAAACTGTAATTTTTTAAGAAGTGTAAAAGTACACAAGGACACAGCAATTTCATATTCAGAGTGAAAAGAATAATTAAAATAATGATAAAATCCTTCAAAAGGATTTTTTTTTCCTCAGAATTGTCGCATTCATCATTGTGGCTAAGCCAACTGTACATTTCTCAGCATGGGGTCGCCTGGCGCAACAGGGGACACCACTGAGCTGTGATTTGGGCCACAGGTTCACCTTTAGCAGTCTGATGTCCTGGTGATTTGGAAATGGGAGACGATGCAGTGTTAAGCTTCCAGTAAACTTCACATCTGATCACAGTTTTGCCATCATGATATGTATATTTTTTTTCCTCACTCTTTGTGTGGATTTTACAGCTCTGTGCAAGCTGAAATGTCCTGTGCAACTCAGGGCTCAGCTACCTCACAGCTACCTCACTTAAAGCCTGACAGAAAAGATGCTCAAGTCCTGATAAAAAAACCTCTGTAAAGCAGAAATCTACTGTTTTTTCCTGATCCCTTCTTGCCATACCCTTCCCAGGAAGGTCAGCAGAAGCACTGCACAAAAAGTCTCCCAGCTGGATTTCTGAGCACTCATGTACACAACGCATGGGGCTGTCTCACCACTGCACAGTCAGCTACCCTAGGTGGCCTCAGGATTATCAAAATTAACTTGAAAAATGTATAAATACAGATATGTTTACTGCTAGTGACACTGCAGAATGAGCTGCATTATACTCAGGTCTTTTTTGAATTTCAAATGGATATTATGGTAGTTCTTACATGTTTCATTTAAGAAAAAAAGGGCTTGGGTAGTGGGAATTCTTCACACTAGGGATTTATTCTCCTCTTTTTCATTTGCCTGTGTGCAAGTGAGTTAGGAACATGTGCCTGTGTTTACACTTTTAGCCTTTCAGTGTATGCCACATAAACTATCTAATCCCCCAATCTAGTCTATGCCTGATGAAAAATGATATGAAATCGTGCCTAAAAAAAGGGGTGAGATGTGTTCTGCATTTGAGCTCTGAGAGGTTTATGGGACAGAGAGATGTCTCCCACTGCTGGGAGCACTGGTTTTCTCCATTTTGTGTGGAGGAAAGTTTGCAAAGGTCAGCTGAGACTGACTTCTGCTGTGCCCTGCAGGCTTCTGCTCCAGAGGAGCTGAAAAATCTGGAACTTCTGCCAGAGGAGACAGAAGTTGTTCTATATAATAACAATAAGAAGACATACAGACAACAATAAGAAGACAAGTTCTAAGGGGAACTGCTTTTCATAAAATCTCGTGAATTAGATACTTCTTTTGATGGATCTTGATACTTGTTCCATGTGCTCTTGATTTTAGGCAAAAAAAAAGAAACATTACTCAACATTTTTCACCAATTAGCAGTCCATGGCCAGTAAGAATCAGCAAAAAGTAGTGTTTTCCTTCTACTTAATTATGTTTCTCTTCATTCATCACATTCACAGGCCCTTTATTTAAGTTTTTATTGCTCTAGGCTAAATAAACCAGACAAAATAGCAGTTATTGAAGTAGAATGAAGGCTTATATCAGACAGAACAAAAAGGTCTTCACCATCTCAAAAAACATTTCTGCAAAAGATTATACCAAGGTGGACAACAAAACCTCAGAAACTTTTGGAAAGTGGAAAGAAACCCATTGTGAGTTGGTGGAGTTTGGAGGGTTCCAGGGAGTGCTTTGCTAGACTGCAATCATCATCAGTGCGCTTCCCTTTGATCTGCCTGGGGATGTGGCAGGGTGTTTAAAGCTGGAAACAGCACTTTTCTGATGTTCTCTAACCTCGAAAACAGGATGCCAAACATAAGGTTTTTTCCCTCCTTTTTTCTCCCTCCAGCACATTCCTGCCAGAACAGACTATTCAATTGTGCGCTGCGCATCGCGACCCTCCCTGCTGAAGGAGGGGAGAGCAGCAGTGTGGGGAACGAGAGGGCTTTTGTAGCTGAAGGGAATGTTTTACTGGCTTTTTTTCCTCTGTGTGTGAGAGACATAAAATGTTCTGGAAATGTACAGATTCTTCCTGCCAAGAACGGTTGTTTTCACAGCTCCCCTCTTGCCAATTTCAAACTGATTAAGAAATAATAAAAAAATAAAATAAAAACCCCACAGTTTTCACATACATATCCTAAACTCCCTGGCTGCCAGATATTGTTGAGCAATTGAGCCTGTAAAAGTGCCAAAATAACCTATTTCCCCAGAAGAATCAAAGAATCAAATATTAATACTGATGGTAACACGAAAAGGGAGTTTTCAGTGACAAGAACAAATTCAAGGATGAAGTGCTGTTAACCAATTACCTTAATTAAGCTGGAACTACAATGTTCTAATATTTTTAAGGATCTTAGTCAGCTTCTCAGCCTTTGGCTTTAATTTTTCCCCCCAAAAAATCTTTCATGCAAAATAATTAATTAATCTCCAAATACAAATGTTACTCATTTTGAACACATGAAATATTTAGAGAGGATTCCAGCAAAATGTTCTCCTCCCAACTTCGACTTGACTTATTCTAATTAACAAGTTGGTTTTGGGTATAACGTAGAACTTTATGGGTTCTGATAGAAATATAGATGATCACAGCATAAATACAGGCTAAATGATCTGTGGAACATGCACAAAAAGGAGAAAAGCTGTTTAGGAGTCAGAGAACTGTTGGAAAACAAAGGGAAATGTGTAACTCACTTTTCTGGCACCTTCTTCCAGTGTAGCCCTCGGCACAGGAGCAGACATTGGTCCGGACACAGTGACCACCGTTCTTGCAGGGGGGAATGCAAACAGCTGGGAAAAGGAAGGGAAATGTTCTGTGCTCCAAAATTACCTGGGGGGCCAACATTGCCGACCCCCAGGCTCCTTATTTAGGTTCCTCTGCTGGGAGGGCAGCTCACAGAGGTATTTTTTTTTAGCTGGGGTAGGGAAGGTGTCTCCCCAAAGGGTGATTTAGGCATTTGTCTGTGTGGCAACTCTGATTCTGTGTTGTTTGTGGGAAAAATGTGGGACATGATTCCTAGCACCCCCGGGTCTCTTAGATACTTGCAGTTAAGTGGTTAGAATATTCCCAATGGTGTCAGATTTTTAAGTCTCTTTCAAAGGGCTTCCTCAAGGACTTCTACCCATGAAATATAGATCAGTTTGACATTTGCTGACTTGGCCTTGGTGCTGTTTCCTCCCCCTTTCTCAAAAAAGCAGAAGGAAGGGTTTTGCTTTCCTTCCATCCATCTATTATATCCTCTTATCAATTCCAGATCCCCTGTATGTGGATACTTATTTTCAAGTTTTAGTTCTGCCTAAACCAGAACACCTAAGAGCAAAAATTTCAAATCACCTAGATGTTAAAAATCACCTTCTGTGTTCAAAAGCAAGATCATCAATTTACAGCCTGTATATTTTCACTTTCTCCTTCACCCCAACATCATAAAAAACAGAGTTTCCAGCAAGCTCCATTTCCAATTAGATTTTTCTGTGTGAATCATTCACTTGCAAAAATATACATCAGGACCACATTCATCTAGGAGGCCCAGGGAAACAAAAGAGAGCAAGAGCAAAGAACTTTTAATGTTGAAGTGGTTTTGGTAATAAAGGTGCATTTATGTTCCCAGATTCAGGAGGAGTTACCAGACCCATACTGAAAAAATAAAAGCAAGTGGTCTTAGCACAGGGGTCTTCCCGCTGCTTGGGCCCTAAGTTCCTTTTCTTGTCTGCTCTGCTTGAGACACTGGGTCATTAAAGGATTCATTCATTTGACTTCTGCAGCACAGAGTGAGCGAGAAGCCCTGGATACTGTTAGCCTCAGTTTAGAGCTAGGACAGGGATTCAAAATCAAGTCCTGCTCAATCAGAGCAATATTGGATCAGATTTTTAAACAAGGATCTGATGAAGTCCTACAGATGTCTCCCATCCACAACACTTTAAGTAGGTGACATTGTAAGTCCCATTGGAAGGTAAATTATCACCTGGCTCTGAAACACAGTATAGTACACAGCACAGGGTGCCAAAATGAACAAAGTACTGCCATGCTTTAATATTTAATTGAATAGGTGCTAATTAATGATATCACTGACTCAGGTAGTTTTAGAGTAATTATTTAGTTACCATCAATGGCGTCACCAAAAATACTTCTTCCCAATACCACCAGGAACAATAAAATATGGATTTATGACAGACTATAACAACAGAGGAGCACACGTAGTTCTGACAAGGAGGATCTCCGGATATATTTCATGTGGGGGTAGGTAAAGCTATAGGTGATATTTATATTTTGAGCCTGAGCCCTTTATCAAGATGATAAATAGAACGTTTTACCTCTCTGGCACTGTGGCCCGTAGAAACCAAAAGGACATGAGCACATGTTTGGCCGTACACAGACTCCTCCATTCAGGCACACAGGATTGCACACAGCTGGATGGGAATATAAGGTAACTATGAATCTCTGGTAATGTTGAACTCTTCAGAGTAGGCACTCTTTTACTGCTGCACCAGTCATTGGAATTAATATTTCTAGTGATACTGTGAAAAGTTTAATGCAATCCTTGCAGGTCAGTTGTGCTGCAGCATTTATTCATGGTCGACACAGTGGGAGCATTTCAGTGGTGTTTTAGCATAGCTTGGGAGATGAGATAGACTATAATTTAATGTAATAATTTAATTTTTTCTGATGTATTCCTTTGGTTCACACAGTTCATTTATTTCCATTCCAGTATTCTCTCCAAGCACGATCCCAAGGTAGTAAATGTAGTCAAATAAAATACACCCTGGATAACCTGGAGATGAGATATTAATTGTTTGTTGCTTTGTCTGCATTCAGCAGAGCATTGTGGCATTTCCATGGACTTGAATAGGTGTGCACCAAAAAACCTGCTTGTTCTGCCTCATTTAAATGCCAGTTCCCACAACACATTGGCTCATTCATCACCAACAAAGCCACTGGCTGAGCTCCCTTTGCCTCTTTATGTATCTGTTATTACTCTAGATGATACAACAAGCATTAGGAAGTAAAAGCTGTCTTGCATATTTCTATGTGGCAAGTACCAGACTGTTTAAAAAAAAAAAAGCTATTAGAATTTCAAATTGATTTAGATGGGAAGTCAGTGTGTGAAGAATAAGGAATCCGATAGTTTTCATTGTAAAGCAGAGTGACACTTTAAACCAGCCTTTTTCCTTCCGTTCCCTTTGTCTTTCAGTATCTTACAGAATAGCCCATTAAATAAATTAAATGTATTTAAGCTTAAATAAATTAAGGGTCACTAAAATGTTTCAGATGAACTTAAGAAGAAATAAAATGTCAATTTGGAAAGGAAAAAAGTGAAATCGTAGTCTAGATGAGAGACTTTTCTGACTACGGAGCAGTCACTTATGAAGTCAAAATGGATTTAAGTCATTGCTCAAGGGGAATTCAGTTTAATCATGTCATTGTCCTGGCTAGTTCATAGATGTCCATAATCTTGTCAGTCTGTCAATGTTTATATTTCCAGTGATAAAGTCCTCTTTTTTTTAATTTTTATATCTGTATTTTTCCTTAGATTCCTATCATAACACTTGAAGTGGGAAACTCCAGCAGTGCCCACAAAATATTCTGTGCAGTGCACACAAAACAGTGCCAGAGAGGTGAGTCTGGCAGCCTTTCACTAAAGCTGTGAGCAGACAAAAAATTCCTGCTGCTGTTATTCTGGTTTGGAAGTTACTGCTGCTGTTGCTTGTTGTCTGTCCTCCTCTTAGAATGATTATGTTTAAAGCCACCCCAAAATAAAATTGCAGAACTCCTCAAGAAGAAAAAGCGGAGCTAGTGGGAACCAGAATAGCAGCGACAATCCCAATCATTTCCTGTGGTTCATAGAGGGGTTAATTTATGTGTTCTCGGTAGGTCTGTCATTTTAACACTTACAGGAAGAGCAATCTCCAGGAGATGGAGCTTAAAATGACTTCTCTCACCTTCCAGGAGAGGTAATGTAGGCTGAAGGTGTCTCAGTCATTTAATATTCACCGTGGCAGAGGCAGACTGCCTCTGGAGCCTTGAGGTCTGGCACTGATTCAGGTAGTCCTTGTCTTTTAATATTTCACAATTTTGCATGCCTTGTGCCAGGTGAGTGCTGTAGTTTCTGTGCCTTCGGAGAAAATATCCACCCCAGCTTTTAGGACTTTGATCCTGAAAGGGGGGTCTGAGCTGCGTCTATTTCAAACTTTGAGCCCTGACTAGAAATAAGTACCCAGTTCTAGTCCACACCTTGTCATTTTGTACTGATGGGTGGAGGTGGCTTTTTCCTGAGCTCCCACACTGCTGTGGATGCTTTTTGTAGGTGCTCTGCAAGTGAGAGATGCAGGCAGGAGGAGCAGTGTGAATTCTGGCAGCACAGCATGATAAGAATTAGCTCCAGAATCACACAAGCTTAAAAAGCCGCAAAAGGATTTCATTTGTAGGTTCCCTGTATAAAACCCTGAGGTTTAGGTAAACATCTAAACTTAGGAATACTTACATAAACACCTAAACTTATGAATAGTTACATAAAACCAAGGCCTTCTGAGGTTTTGCCCTGTACTTGGTCTCTCTTCTTCGGCTTTCATTCTTCAAGCAGCAATTCCCAGTCTGAGCACCGAGCTGTGGGGGAACCACAGGGATTTCGGGCAGCAAGGGGCAGGAGCTGTCATTGCCAGCCACTCACCTGTCTCACAGGAGGGGCTGCTCCACCCAGGCCTGCATTGGCACTCATCTGGTGACACACAGACCCCCCCGTTGTGACAGTGCCTGTTGCACACCACTGGAAAACACACAAAAGATCAAAATCTCTCATCACGAACACCAGTGCAGATCCTAAAGTTGCCCTATTACAGCCAATAACTGATAGTATTAGTCCAGGAGTTAAACTGAGGGTGGAATCTGTCCCTTGCCTTGATTTGCTTTCTCTGTTTGAAGATATACACCCAAAATTCTTTGATTTTTAAGTATTCCAGCTACTCAGCTTCATAGATAAAATTATATTCCTCTCAAGGGCAATCTGATATTTAAATAAGCAACAAGGTCTGTAATGATGGAGGTGCACGTGTTTTGCTGATATAGAAGGGTTTGCAGGTTGATTTTCAGATACTCTCTGTATTGAACTTCTTTTTAAACTTGTATTGCAGAGTAGCATTACTCCTAATAGGTATGGCTGGTGTTTCATGTTCTCAAAATTAGCATTACTGCATTCACTCACAATCTTAAATTTCATAAATATTACTATAAATAATATGCACAATCTTTTTTTTCCTTTTTTTTTTTTTTTTGTTTTTCCAGAAGCAATTTTATGTAGAAAATGTTGATTTAGATGTGCATATTTTTACATAATACAACAATGCTGCTGGTAAATATATGCTCTGAAATAGCTGCTGTATTACTTCAACGTGTTATCCTTTGTTTTCAATCATCATTTTAAGGGGAAATATAGGGAAAGAAAAGATAAAAGGTGGTTTTTGTTTTTTTTCTCTTTTAATTTTCTGCTAATTAAAACATGTAATGGAGAAAGCCTGAGTGAGTTCATACATACTTGTTTCACATCGAGGCCCTACAAATCCATAAGCACAAGAACAGGTGTTCTGAGGCAGACAAGTTCCTCCATGCTCACACGGCGGCTCACACTGCGCTGCAAGAGTGAAACATCAGGAAAAAAATACAGTTCAAATGTTACATTCTCTGTGGTTATGAGCACAGCACAGGTTACCTCTTTCCCCATCCCATGTTATTAATCCACAGAGTAATTTGGCCGAGGAAAACACTGCAGGATAGCAGTAGGTATCCCATCAGCAACACAGCACTAATGAGCAGCTGTATAGAATCTGCAAGGGAAGGGTTTTAACATAATCATATTTAACTTCTGAGCATGCACTTTTTTAAGTACATATTTTGAAAGCTAGTGATGGATGAAGTACAAATGCAGTTACAACTCAAGACCTCTCCCATCCCTCTCTACAGATTTGCTTTGTGGATCTGCCTTAACAGGTGTCAGAACTCACAATAAGGCAGAGATTAAGTGTTTCTTCCTTATAGAAAACAGTTATGTGTGGATTTGTCAGCAAACTGGCAAACATTTAAGTAAAAATGTTAATACTTAATGAGTAGCATGAACTCTGCAGATGAAGCAGCAAATTAGATAAAAATTTCTTGACTTATTGTGGCATGCAATGTAGTTCTGTGGAAGAAAGAGATTGAGTGTGGAAAGGACTGCAGCTCCTGAAATAGGCTGTTTGCTGAAGGCATGCTTGTTTTTCAAATGTTGATAATTTTGAAACTAAAAACTTTATTGTACCGGGGGCCTGGAAATTTTAGACCCGTAAACCTAAGGCAGGTACCTGACAATTCTGTTTGTACCTCTAATAATTCTGTTTTTACCTCTAATAAGAAGTAATGGCACATTCAAAAGAGGAGGAGGAAGATCTCTAAAGGGACAGGATGATCTTTGAAGGGACAGAATGGTCACAGAAGGGACAGGATGACCACTGACACTCAAAGGAGAAGCTCTGTGGATGGAGCAGAGCAAGAAATGTGTGCCAGAAGCACCTCATGCCTCTGGAAAAAAAAGACACCTCACATAGCAGAATGAAAAATATCTTCCCTTGTGTGTGGGAAGTGAATACAGAGAAAAATGGTGTACTTTGGCTCACTTCACTGGAATAGTTTTGTCTTTTATGAAAGATATGAAGCTAAGCAAGGTTATTCCAAGGAAAAAGCAAAATGAAGCTAACGAGACCTGAAACAAAGAATCTTTCATTTTAAGTATTGTTACAAGGGAACCTTAATGCACCACATTTTGTTCTTAAAGCTGGAAAATGGGCCATGGAAATGGAAAGCTAAATGAAGGACTAATTCTTGGGGAGCCACATAACTTAAATGCAGTTATTGTGTTGAAGACCTCCTCACCTCTTGTGATTGTCACCAAGCCATGGAACATGAACTTTGCCATCTGAAAAAATAATGAAAGCCTTCACACATTTTCCAATTGCAGTGAAATAGACAAAATCCAAGAAGGTGCTTTTAAATAAACTGCTTTGACTCAAATAGCATTGAAGAAATGTATTTGGTATTTAATGGTGAAATTTTCAATACTGCATTATATTACTTTAGGATTTGATCTTCCTGAGAATAGGTCAAATAGGAAAGCAACAGGTCAATAGGTAAACTTACAAGGTATATTTTAGATCCATACTGTATATGCTGAGAATGTCATTAACCTAAATATAGTTTGGATTGGATGGGCTATAAAGTTTAGACATTTGTAAATCAGCATGTTTTTAGCTGAAATTCCAAGAATATATTGGGGGGTGGGTGGGAAAGAAAGGGATAACCCAAATCATCTTTGTCTGGAGAATTAAAGAGATTTAGATTAGTTTAGATAAGGTATTAGCAAGAAATTATTAACTGTGAAGATGATGAGGCATTGGCACAGGTTGCTCAGAGAAGCTGCGGCGGCTTCATCCTTGGAAGAGTCCAAGGCCACTTTGCCACTTTGGATGGAGCTTGGAGCCACTTGGTCAAGTGATTTCTTTGCAACTAGAAATTAAAAGCAGGTAGAATTGGTTAATAATGCCTGTGTGGAGGTGAGGGGGGATACAAAACCTGGGGAAAGATGTACCACTCTTTTTAAAGTACACTAGATGGGATTGCCTTTCCTGTAGGATGCTGGTTGCGTAAATCCTCCAGGTGCCCAAATGCTGTGCCAAGCACAGTGACATTCAAGCATATTAAGCTTTATTTCAGCGTGGTTTGTGTGCAGCACTGAAAGCAAGTGTGTCCGTGTGAATAGATCACTTTCCATCTGGCCTTTGCACATCGCGAGACGCGTCTGAACTGTCAGAAAAGAACATGGTATTTTGGATATTAAAACGTTTAGCTCTTATGGTGACATTTAATAATAAAATGTTTAAAACTGTTCTATTACTGGTGAATAGCAAAAGATAAAAACTGAACACTGCCTCCTCTGTGAGAGTGAGAGTAATATTCACTTAAAAGACATTTCCCACTGTAATAGAAATATACTGCTTATGTCAAATTCTTTTCCCAAACTTCTATCTTTCATCTTCTAAAATGAATATTTTTTTCCATGAGCATTTTCTAAATTGTAGGAAGGTATTGCAGTGTTTTTATACTAAGCGGTTTTGGATAGGAAAAAATAACTGCAAAGAGGAAAACGTTGCAAATGGTCAATCTTGCTGTCAAGTGTACATATGTTTATGTTTACAATTTAAAATCTGGAGGTGAAAATGGAGAAGTGCATTATTGTTTTCTTTGAAAAGGCTTTTTGGGAAATACTCCCAAACTTCTATTTTCCATTAAAATGAGATCATACAGTTTTTATAAGTTTCTCTGAAATAACTTTTGGGGCACTCAGGAATATCAGATGCTGCGTTGTTTCCCTCATTTTCCATAGCCTAATCAGCAAATGTCTTCCAGGACAGAGTTATTGTTTGGCATCTCCACAGTGAGTAACTCCCTGTGCCATCCACAAGTGAGGCCCTGGCTCTGTCCAAATAATGCCAGGCTTGGAGCTGTTGGAGCATTGCCTGCTTAGAATTTTGCACGAAAGTCAGATCAGGACAGACTTCACTGCAGGGAGCATAGTCTACCTTGTTTCACTGTACATTATTTATTCCCTTTCAAAGATACATTAACCTACCTTCCTTAATGTGCAGATGAAGTTTTAATGTGTTCAGCACAGGAGTGGGGTGAAAAAAGGCAGGAAAAATGTTGCTAGGTTGTTGATTTTCTTTTGGAAAGCTGTGGACTGAAGTGTTTCTTTGGTGTGTAAGATACACAGACAAATTAAATGAAGCATAGGATTAAAGCATGTGTTACTGCAATTAAATTAACTCATTGCATATTTAAATAGTCCAGCATTCTGGAGCACAGTTGTGAAAGAAATGTCCATCATAACAACTGGAATATTAACAAGAGAAACTTGACTGAATAAATTTGGAATATAAATGCAGACACCAGTTCTTGTTAGGTTGTACAAATGCATTTTGTTCTGTGAAATGTCAGCTGAGTGTTCATCTGCAGCTAAAAAAAAACCCAAATAAAGTGGCAGGAATCATTAAGAAAGGAGCAGAGCACAAAATGCCAGACTTCATTATGGCCTGTATCCATGGTGAACTCCATCTTAAATACCATGGGCAGGTCTGATCCCTCAGCTCAGAAAAGCTACAATAAAATAAAAAAAAAAGATGAAAGGATAAATAAACAAAGTTATAGAGGAGCTTTTATACAAAGAACAAGTGAATATATGAGGTCCTTGGGAAAAATATGACTTTAGGATAGAAAAGTGTGAAATCAGATGTGACCTGGACAGGCTGAACGGGATAAAGTTCCAAGGCATCACCTTGGTGTTTTGGAGCACATGAACCATAACTTCTGAGAAACTATTCTAGACAGTATCTTTCCCACATATTGCCAGACAAATGTAGCTGGCAGCTCTTGGAGACAGGAAAAGGACTTCTGGTTTGATATGGCAGATCTTTCTGAGTATAAAATGTCAAAAAACTGAATGTGAGCTACCCAAATTTTTCCTTGTTTCATGCAGCTGTACATGGTGAAATCATAATGCTTTCCCAACTGCTCTATCTCTCCTGTTATTTTGAAAATTATTTGGTTTAAAATTGGTTTTGTAATGTCAAGGCAATGCTGTCTTTTTTGCTCTTTAGCAGAAAATGGCTCCCACTGTTCTGGACTTCCCCTTCTCTTAACAAAGCAAATAAAATATTCCAGATTTTTACTGACTTCACCTTCTTAAGAATATTTTTCTAAAGTATTATAACTTTATATTTGACAGTAATGTTGAGGATCTTTTATGACTGTTGAAATACTAGAAAGATACCAGTCCTTAACTGTCAACTTCATCCAAAATGGTTTTAAATAATTGTTTGTATTCTGTGAAATGGAGGCTGATGTTTAAATGGTCCAGTTTTAGTGACCAGACATTCCTATCAAAGGAGCTTGGAGTCAGGGGAAAAAAAAAAAAAAAAAAAAAAAAAAAAGACCAGAAATTTGGTTTAAATTCTTATGTTTCATCAATTTTCAGGTCTAAGTCTCTCAGAAAGAAGCCTAATGATACCCAAAGCAGAATTTTTAATTAAGTTCAATCCTGTTATCAAGTGGAAAGGAAGTGTTCCACCTTAGGGCACCCTAAGGAGCTCCAGGAGTGCAACAGCTGCTCTCAGGAAGTACCATATGCACAGATCCTGAGGAATGAGATGAGCCCAGGTAAGTGACAGCATCTTTGCCTTTTCCTTGTCCAGTGGATGCAGCATCTTTGCAAGTGATGACCTGTGCACCTTGGTAGAGTGGGGAACAGAGGCAAGATGACAAGGAACTGCTCTAGGGTGACTACCAACACTAACAAATATTTCAGAGCATTAGCCCCAAATGTTACAAATCACTGCAGCACACGTGCCACTTGTAACACACCTGACAAAATGTCAGAAACTCTCTGACATCAATCCTGTTTGGGCTCCTTGTGCATTATTACAGTGCTAGGTTTTTATTCAACTGGCACACAGAGCTGAAACGTGTAGAGCTCTGTTCGTGCTCTGACATTCCTGCAGTGCCCTTTGGCAGGTGGTTCGTGCTGTCCCAAAAACTGCTAGAAGGAGACTGCAACAATGCATTGGTTTTTACTGCACATATCCTTGGAAATGGCACTCAGAGTGAAAATTAGGTATTTAGCAACATCCCTCATCACCAGAGGAATGCTTGGCTAAGCTTACTCCATAAATGCCAGAGAGCATCTTCTGCAAGAGAAAATGTAGGATAATCCGGTGGACCACAGTAGGCCTTACCTCTCTACTTATTTTTTGGTTTGGTATAGGTGATGCTGACTGTCCCCAAAACACTGCTCTGAAATGAAGCTTTTAAAGCTGGCCTGTTTGGCTGTGAAGTCTTAACACTAGGCTACTAATAAAAGGCCTTATTGCCTTTGTGCAGGAAGGGGAAAGAGCTGTAGAGCCTTGAGGAACTGTTTCATCTCCCCTCACCTGCAGAGTACGCAGCTGCTGACAGAAGGAAAATGATCTGTAATTCTTATTACACCAAAGCAGGAGGAGCAAAAGCAGGGCTCTACTTCTGACAGACGACGCAGATGTCAGTAGTGAAGGGAGTGATCCAAATGGAAATTGCTAAAATTGCCTGAAAATATCTCAGTTTAGATGCCTGAATATGAGCCAAACGCACTGACATTTAGCTGTGTTCTTCCAAGAGGAGCTAGGAGGTTACAGCTGATGGTCCCCAGGGGTCTCTTCCAACCCGTGGTCCTGTGAGTCTGTGACCCCCAGGGCAGGGTGACAAAGCAGAGGGAGAGGACTTCCACCTGGACTGTGACAGGGAGACTGAGGGCTTGCCCAGAGGGATAATAATATTAAGGATATAAAATGTGTCATGATATACTTTAGGAAAGAAAATAGTTTTCAAGGATGCTGCTTATGTTTTTTCCTACTATTCCTCCAAGCCTGGTTTTGAATCTGTACATTTGGAAAAGAAAAATGTATTCTATCACAGTAGTAAATTTACCACTTGGTAAAGTACTTCTTATTTTAGTTTATTTTCAGACATTCTTGTTAAACAAAGGTCACTTCCCCTCAAGATCTGAAGGTATCAAAACTTGCTATCATCAGGCTGATTCTTTTATCTCATTGAATTTTGGTATGAAATAAGATGGCAACAACTATCAATAGCATCTGAGTCTCTTGACATTTTTGCTCACTTGTCAAGGATGCTATGTTGGAGCATTTGCTCCAAATATGCTGAAGCCTGGAGATTTTGCAAATATTGGTCTCGTCTAAGCTTTGATTTTTTGCCCAATATTTGTGCCTCTTGTTCTCAGAGGGCATTACTGTCTCGAGGGGAGTTGGTGTAACATGGACATCACAAGGTGCTGATAGCTGAGTTTATGACAGGCCTTAATCCAAGAAATTACCTTCATTTTTCAACCTCATTTGTCATGATGAATCACCTTCATCAGACATGGGAAGAGACATCCATGGCTGAAGGTACAATGGGTGCTGTTCACAGCACTGGCTCTGCTCCAGGGTGCAGGTGTGCAGGGGGGCTCAGGATAGAGAAAAAAGGGGAAGGGACAGGCTAATTACAGAGTCAAGTGTCATGGTCAGTGACAAGAGACAAAAAAGGATGTATGTGCATCGTGTCATCGAGCCCCAGGACGCAGAATGATGCTGGTAATAAAATATTTCATCCTAGAGACTCTCCAGGGAGATTTTCAAAAATACCAGTAACTGAAGAAAACATCTCACAAGTAAAAGGCAGAGGCAGATTTACATTTTAAGGCAGATTTATGTTTCAAGGACTATACTGATGGGTCTACTAAACACACAGCAGCCTTATGTCCATACTGTAAATATTCATGTATACATGGACATGGTCCTCGAGGAGAGGTCTTTCTGTGGCCAGACTTGCTTTGAGCTTCCCAACACCAGAACCTGTTTGGTGCTTTTCCATCTCTAGGTATAAAACAGAAGTTAAAGACAGACTCCTTTATACCAAGTATTTTAGGAGGGACGTTCCAGAAATGTGCAAATAAGCAAAAAAATAAAGTGCCCAAGATTAAAGTTGCCTTTTCTTGTACATTTTGTACTATATCTCCAGCAGTGCTCTGAGCTCAGACGGCTGCAGCAGTGATGGGGGCTTCACACCCCCACAAAGCCTGGCTTACAGCAAGGAATCCCTGCAAGGTCCTTCCCAGTACATCATGGCTGAGACCCCCTGCTCTGTGCATGAAGGATGAGAGACCAGACGAGAAAGGGAGGGGAATGAATGATACAAATAGTTTTGTTTTGTGTGGTGGAAAGCCAGTTAAGATACCAACTTATCAGAGGGATGTCAGCAAAAGCTGTGATTAATGATAGCAAAATCAGGGAATTCATTGCTTCAGCAAAGTACATAATCTTATTGGATATGGAGGGATTCTCAGGTGCCTAATAAATAACTCAATATATTGTGAATACCCTTCTGGTGCTATACATTTCAGATGACAAGTTCAGTTTCATATTTAAGACATTCGATAGATGTTTACAAGTAATTTTTAAGATATTATAAAAATTAGCTTTTCCTAGAATGAGTTGTATAGAGAAGTAGAATCAATTTTACTCTTTCTCACAGAAATTTTATATGGTTTTGAATGTGATGACTTTACTAGAATCAATCTGGCATTAAGCAAGATCACAATCTGTCCCTGGTTTTAATAGATTAGATGGTATCAAATAAATATGTCATTTTTGTAAGCAGAAAGAGCTGTTTCAAAGCTATAGATTTTATTTATTATTTTGAAATATAATAAGTTTTGAAAACAGAATGGTCCCAGCCACAAAAATCTCCAAATTTATAGCAAAAAATAAATTTTATTTGGGGAATGATTAGACTTGGAGTTATAAGAGTATTTTAAAGATCATTTTCTCCCTTACCTTCACATGTAATTCCATCCCCGCGGTATCCAGGGGGACAGGGGCCACATTTAGACTCTCCAAGTTCGGCTGGCTCGCACCGCACACCAGTGAAACACGGCGGATCGGCACACTCCGCTCTGTGGTGCACCCCACCGCTGGCTTTCGGCAGCTCCACACCGCCCCTGGCTCTGCTGGGCACCTTCCTGGCTGCCGTGCTCTGGGCTGGAAGCCGTGCTCTGGGAGCAGACCCTGCCGGGGCACCAGCACTCCGGGATGCAGCACCAAGGGAAGGACCTGTCCAGCGGGGAGGGGAGGGGAGGCGTGCTGCCAGAGGAGGTGCTCTGGGCTGCTCTGTTGGGAAACCCTGGGCTGGTTTATTCCTCGAGACTGCGACTCGACCAGGCCATTTCCTGGGAGAATAACCATGCCTGGAACGAGCCTGTGACCTTGCAGGGAATGAACCTCCATTTGTGTTGGGATGAGGAGGAACAGTCAGTGCTGTAGCTTCTTTGTGCTGCTTGGAATGTAGAGAGGTGTGGGAGGTCACACTGACGGCTGGGGCTCTGGGCTCTGGCTCCTCATGCAGAAGGGGTGTGAGCATGTCACTTCTTTTCTCAAGAAAAGGTTGTTTCTCAGGTGCTGTGAACTCTGTATTAGGTTGTTTTTCTGGCGACGTCTGAGCTTGGGAGGTCTTCCTTTCCATTGCAAGGGATGGAGCGTGAATGATTGTGGGGTTTCTTTCCAAAAGGAATGCGATATCTTGTCTTGGAATTTGGGGTTGGGAAAGAAGGGAAAATACATTTCTTGATGTCTTAGACACATCTTCTTGGTGAGAGCCTCTAGCATCTTCAATATTTCTTCCAGGAAAATCCACATGGCTTTGGAAAGATCTTGAATCTAGGGCAGAAGGAAGATATATGTTACCTAAATTTGCTGGTCTAGAGTTGAAAGGATCCACGGTGAACATATGGGTTTGGAGCAAACAACAGAACATCAATTCTAGAAGTAAAAGAGTTAATTATCAAATATGTTACGGCAAGGTTTATGCCAACTGGCTTAGAAATTACATGGGATTCTCTGCTGTAGGTGACACCAGCACTGATGCACAGGGAACTGTAGTGATGACACTTGAAGGTGGCATTCATGAGCCAGATGACATATATTTTTGGTAGCAAGTCTCAGGGAAGGTCAGGCATTGTTTGAGTTGCAGCACTGGGCTGACATGCAGGGGTTCAATTGCAGCCAAGCAAAAAATTGCCATGCTGGTTTAGTAATTTTGGTTTGTGCTAGTCCGTGAGGTTCTGGTAGCGTGCACCTTTTTTTTGTGATGAACTTCCAGTTCTTGGCCTCCTGGGCCAAGATTTCCTTGTTATTACCTGCCTATACTACAATGCTGTGCTGGGAAAAGCTCTGAGGGTTTGCATTCCCACTCTTTGAGTCAAGGAGACAGAACTTCGCAGTTTGGCACGGACAGGTGCTGGAGGTGGAGACACACACTGCGTGTGTGACACACAGTGTCAACATGGCCCTTGGCAAGATCATAACCTGGAGAAACTCCAGTGCCATCACACCAGTGGGTGACTCTGGAATGCTCCTGTAGCCCTGATGGCAAAGGGAAGTTTTAGGAAAGCTTTTAAAAGAGACAAATGGAAGAGCTTTGTTGGTGCTGCGTACAGCTCCCTCCAGACGTGAGGGGCAGCATGTGAGGGAGGTGGCTGGTTTGTTACTGTCACCCACTTGTCCCAAAGCCAGACACCTTTTCAGCTGTGTAAGGAGGGATGATAGATGGGCAGAGGGGACTCTGTGAAGGGCCTTGAAAGTGGAGACGAGTAGTTTGAATCAATACTTTCAGGAAGATTAATGGCCATCTGCTGACGCTAATGAATGGAAGAGGCTATTTTTAACCGGTTCTGGCATACTCACTCTGTAGGATATGGAATATATTGGATCCTGAACAAAAACCCTCACTTGGTTCTGGGGTTAACCCCATGCAGGATGCACCTCTTTCTTTTAAATATAAATATTAATCACTTTCTAAAAACTCCCATTGATGGGGACCATAGCTAGCAAGGAAAGGGATTTGGATGCTTGGCAAGGGTCACATGAAAGTTAGGGCATTGATTGGACCAAAGCAAATCCTGGCAGCCAAAGCAGTGTTTATTTAGCTGATAAATAGTGTCATTCTGCTGGCAGCTGATGAGTTTCTATTGCCTGAAGCACAATGTTTTGGAGATTTACAATGGTACTGGATCGAGCTGTGGCCATCAACAGGTAAATACATGTTATTTAGTGGAGCAGAAGGCAAATACATGGATTTCAGTATGCAAAGTAAGGCTGGTGAATGATGAGGGACACAGAAAGGAAGAGCAGAGATGATGAAGCAGGAGGACATCAGCAAAAAGAACATGTGAGGATAGGAGAAGTCAAAGGATTTTTAAAAATGAATGAATGAGAGAAAGATGATAAAAGAAAATATCTCCACAGAAAATTATCAGTAATAGGTGATCATTATAGCCCTTAGAAAATTTGATTCAGGGGCCAGAAATCAACAGGAATGACAGTGAAGGGTGAATGACCTCTCTGACAAATTTCCAAAGTGAGCCCTGATTATAGCTTTGAGCTCCTTCATTGTGTCATAATTAAATGGGTCTTCCTCCCAATTAAATTTGAGTAACTAGCAAGGGGATCAGACTGACTACCTGAGAAAGGGAAATATTTTATTTTTTAGCAGATGACAGAGGTGAGATACCCATCCTTCAAATAAACTTCTTCTTTCCCTGTATGGGGGAGCATAGTTTTGGAGTATTTCTATGATAAGATAATTTTTACATCTCAAATACCAATAAAGTGTAGTGAAACATTTTTGTTGGTTATTCATTATGATATATACTGATAAAGGTCCTTCTGCCACTCTGTAGAGGTGACTAAACTTCATAAGATGTCATTCAAGGGTGTTGACCAGAGTGTCCTCTCAGCTTTCATCGTTTCAGATTTTTGCTTATATTGATAATGTGCAATTCAGTTCAGATAAGAAAAAAATAGATTTTTTCTGGAATACCTGAAAATTTCTTTCTGCAGCCTTCCAAGTATCTAAATAAGCTAAAACAAAGAAAGCAAACCAAAAGAATGCAGACTCAGTTGTCTGTAGTCAGCAGCTTTCTCAAATCCTGCATTACTTCAATTTATTTTCCTTGCTGGTGATCAATATCTTCAAATGTATAACCCATTATCAATGCAAACTGTGATTGTGTGAATCCATTTTTCCCTGCTATGCCAGCATATGACTGCATATTGGACTGGGTGAAATCACCAAAAACCCCAACAAGGCAAAACGCTCTAGGTTATGCGATGGAACAAACCCGTATTTTCACTACCTGTCAGTATTTCTACCCATACTAATGGGGAAATGTGCATCAGTGGAATAATTGAGTTTGTTTTCACTGAAGTAGATAAGAAACAGAGATGCTGCTGCTCTGCTCCAGCTGTGCATGGCAGGAGCTCTCTTCTTATTGATGGTCTACCCCACTGTGAGCAGAGCATTATTCCTTTATGGATCAGATCCCAAAGACAGATTCCTCTGTGGTCCTCCATCTGGGGAAGTTTAGAGCAGGGGTGACAGGGAGCAAATTTCTGAGATACAGGTTTAACATCCCTCATCCAGCTGGACACGAGGACACTTTCCATCCATGTGGTGCAGGATTCCCCCAGCCTGTGACCCTCCAGCCTCTGGGTCTCCCAGGGTTTCACCCTAAGCTCACAAATCAGAACTGTCACAGCCAATCCCTGGTTCTCCCAGTGCCATCACGGTGTTGCTAAGGCGCAGCAATCTGTAGCTGAAGAGGATCGAGATAATTCTAGAGGGAATAAAAATGTCTGCTTAAGCTGGTGGAAGCAGCCATTCACAGAGAAGGTACTCAACATCTCTTAAATCCAGGGTGAGATAAAATTCTGAAACAGAAAAGAAATCCAATATATTTTTTCTCTTCTGAGTTTATGGTTTATTTGGCTGGAAGTTTATTTTTACATTTACAGTCTTTCAGAAAAGGACCAGATCCAGACTTGAATTAAGAGAAGTCATGTCCCCTTCTGCCCCTACTATTTCTGATCCCA
>WAAG01077684.1:1814-13285 GCA_013390105.1 Tichodroma muraria
TGGATATTGCATCTTACACAGTGTGGCATAAAAAAGAGTTTATCATTTGATGCTCCTTCTGTCCATCCACATTTCTCACCATGTCACATTTCTCAAAGGGAACAACGTGTGAAAGCAGGAAACTAAAAGTGATGCAGATGAAGTCTTCAGAACCGCTTTTAATCTCTGATCCATTTCAAAAGTCGGAAGCTTCACTGTGAATCAGTTCCCTGCCACACCCCACCCCATTCCCTCCCCAAATGGACAATTTGACAAAATGGTAAAAAACAGTCCTGAGTATAAAACTTATTCTTCCCAGTGAAGGCACTGAGAAGTGCAGCCCTTACTAAATAACCGCACTGCCAGCTGCCATCTTGGTTTTTTCTTCCTGTATGGAACCATTACAATCCATGGTCTCCTGAATTTATGAAAAATGAGGAGGGGGGAATCTCAGCAGTACCTTATTCGGTCCTTAGAAAGCTAAAAATTCCTACCTCTTTTCCTTATTTCATGCTACAAAAACACATCAACTTGATACATACTTTTGCCAAATGCTCAGAAGATTATTTCACAGGTTTCAGGGTGTAACAAAAAGAACAAAAGGGATTTCACCATTGCTTGATTTACTGGCTGGCAAGGTCAATGCTGTATTTAAATGTGATAATTTAATGATATATTAGGTCACTACCATGTTTTTGAAAGCATAATGAAACTGGTAGAGTGCCTAAAAAATTTTTAAAGGCTTCTTGTTCATTATTTTTACATTTAAGAAATAATACTCTCAACAACAGATTGAGATTGAAGAGAGATTGAAGTTTTCAAGGATTCTGATGGCTAAGAAGAAAAGAACTTTGGAATTACATATAATGAAAGGAAAAGCTCAGTCATCAATTGTCTCAGACACGAAATAACAGATGTACATATGTGAAGATGAAAATAAATTAATTCTTTGGAAGATGCCTATCCACACCAATATTGACAGATCTGACAGCCTCTGTGGCAGAGTCAGGACTAGCTACACAAAGGTATCTACTTCACTGAAAATATTCTTTGGGAAACATATTCCTGCTTTAATTCCTTTGCATATTCACCTTCAGAGCCATTAAATCTTATTTACTTTCCTTCATAATCTGTGCAAGTTAACATGTTTTGATCTTGCACAGGACATCTTGAGAGGTCTCCACATGTACAGATAAGCCTGTCCCACATGTAATGGAAAATGTGGCGTTCCAAATGCTAAAGTAGAGACACAAATCAGACATAAAACCACACCTATCACTGGTCAGTATAAAAAAACTACAAAATCTCTTTTTGAAGAAAAGAGCAAGTTACTACGTTACCAGCTCAGTCAGCCTTTGATTGAAACTGGGGTTTTAAGTTGGGATCCTGGTTCTGTTACATAAAGCAGAAGGAGGCTTTACCTACAACAAAGAACAAGGCCAGATTCACCACAGCTGTGTGAGCACCAACAAACCTTCATAACCTGTGGTAACATACAGTGCTTCAGAACACTGGAAACATTCCAGAAGAAAGGATTTTGCAGTAGGCTTCATCAAGTGAACTATTTTAAGATGCTCAAAGATTAATTGACCTGAAGTTCTGTGAAACAATGACCAAAAAAAATTATATTAGAAACCAAGCTGACAGTAATTTGTTAAGTCATCAAGAGTCTTGCTCTGGCTAAACTCAGCAGAGTTACTGTCAGTGTAAGCAAGCAGTAGACAAGTGCTCCAATGGCAGTCACAGAATTTACAGCACTGCCAACATGCTAAGTATCGACTGGCAGGTAAAAAGATTAGTGGTCTAATGAAAAGAGCTATTCAAGGAAGCTCAGTTTCTTTAATTTAGCATAAATACAGGTGGAGGATCCCTTTACATTTTAAATATCACACACACATGTCATATTAAGCTAATGTTTTGGGAACTCTGCAGGAGTTAACTGTATGACCTCAGCCACAGACAGAGTGTTGACTCCAAGGTACAAAGTAACTCAAAACAAAACACTTGGGAGCAAAATAAATACTAAACCGAATTTCCAAACAACACAGTAAAAATCTGATCTAGCATATCACACTATCTTCTCCATTTGTGAAGAAAAGATTTTAATTTGAAACATAGACAAGTAGTAGAATTAAAGTGAAACAACTACAGCTACCATATTAAACATGTAATGCAGACAAATAGTGGAGAGATGGAACATTTAAGAGCTTAGCTGGATATCAGTGACGGTGGGGGGGACACTTTGAATGCATAAATTAGCCTCCTACGAAGGCAGGCAGGCATCTGCTAGGTTCAAATATGTCACAGAGTGTCTGATAGCTCTATCATTCTCAATGAATTTGCAATCTGCTTGAAGGGAAGTGAAAGAGATTCCTCAATAAGTTACTGAGGCAGTAGTCAGACACCTGACTAATTCCTGCTAGTTCAGAGAGGAACTGAAGAGGGAAATCTTTCCTCTGATCCAGTAAATCACTTTTACAGGCCATTCATACCTGGATGTCTAATGAAGCATAGAAGTATAAAGAAATGGCTGCTTTTTTTCTTGGAAAACTACTAACATCACAAGGATGCACCACTGCACAGTAAGTGTTTTACTGTCTCTTGCAGGTAAGAAAGTTGTCTTCTCTTCACACATACTCCACTGGCTCAACAGAGGTACTAGAACTCTAAACTTTTCAATGAGGCATAATAATTGGTAGCCGGAATGACTGTGTTCCATATGGTCATTCAGTTCTTTTAATCTGCTTTGCCCAGCATGTCTCACATTAAGGACCCAAAACCTGCAAATCTTTCCACTCCACTGCAAGTGATTTGTAAGTAACGGGAATACAGTCAGACAGAAAAGTCTTGTTCAAGGCATAGCCAAAGCCCCAGGTCACAACAGAAACATCAAGTTCTAACAGAGGTTGGATCACTGGGAAATTGACAGCTCTGGTCCTTCTCTACTCACAGGAGAGCATTAATACCTTCATTCCTTTCAAAGCCTTTGATTTAAGTGAACTCAAATTCCTACCCCACAAAGAAGAATATTTTACACCCCAGGTGATACATAAGCAAGTATACACACACAGAAAGGTAAGAACAGATTATTGCTGCATCTTCTAACTCTTTGTGTACACCGGTGAAATATGGCACAACTGTCAGCCTCTTGTAGTGGTATTGGGATTTCTATGAGGAAAGCTGTATACCTGGGCATGACCCTTCCCCTTTCCCCAAATTACTTGACAATATGCCATTCAGTCATTGGGGTTTACAGGTCTTAGTCACTTAGAGATCTCTAACCTCTCCTGTATGTCTCTACTGGATACAAAGGATATGTTCCCATGTCAGACATCCAATTTCAACCTGCAAATTGATCAACACTGAGTGATATTTCTTCCACATCTTCCACACCACTACTTAAGTAACATTTCTGTCAAGAGATTCCACACTTTCCCCCCCTTCTTGATCCAGGATGACTCCACAACACACTCCAGAAAAGATAACAAGGTTGTAACCACGGTCTAATATATTTCTCTTTGTAATTCAGATCATCTCGTACAAAACAATCAAACAAGAAAAATGCCCCCAAAACTTAAGGGAATGAAAATTAAAAGCATTGGCTGCTCCAGCAGGATGCTACGTACTATAGCTTTACGCTCCTGTGAACAGTTGCTGGTTTAATGGTTTAAAACATCTCGCCTCCACTCGATTTTCCCCTTGGATTTTTACCAGCTCCCCGTCTCAGGGAGGCTGACGCCGGGTGCAGCAACAGCGCCCTCTGTCCGCCACGGGGGAAATGGCAGCTCCTGCCTCTGCCCTCCCAGGGCTGACGATGGATTTACTTAAATTTAAACAAATCTATACAACATCTACCCGGCAATACTCTAGCACCCAGATTGACACTGACGACACAGTTTCTAAAAGTTCCTTCTCCTTGCTGTACAAACCTCAGTGCGTTTAAGACTTCAACATGAGACCTGTGTTTATCCTGGAAAAGTAAATGACAAGTTGTTTCAAGCTTCTTGAAAGTTGGGGTTCGTTTTGTTAGCTTTTTTTCGTCTTGTTTCGTTTTTTGAAATATTTAATCATGTCCTAAGGAAAAGCCAATGGAACTCTTACTAGCTTTCTGTCCCCCCACATACAAAAGCACTTGCTGATTTCTCCTTCCTCACTCCTACAGCAAAGCTTCTATGGGGAAAGAGGATTTCAAAAACAGGAGCACAAACACTGACAAAACAGTGTCAATGTTTTTGACAAACAAAAAATTGTCAAAGTTTATTCACACTTTTATTTTGCCTCCATGTTTTCCCAGCTGCTCTGCTTAAAAGTTAAAAAGAAAAAAAAAAAAAAAAAGAGCCTGCAAAGAACATTACAAATTAAGACACTGAAAAACTGCAGTCCAAGGAAGAGGATGTGACTCTGGTTTGACTTACCAATTTTATCCAGATGTATATTTTCCTACTTGCTTTTTACAGCGGCTGAGCTCAGTGCTCAGGAACGTCCATCCCGTGTCAGGGAGCCAGGCAGAGCGCTGATCCCCACGCTGGATGCCGCCGAGCGAGCGGAGCTGGGGTGCCTGCTGCTGCTGCTCCCGCTGCTGCTCCCGCTGCAGCGGCGGCTGCTGCTGCTGCGTGCGCTCTCTCGCACCCGGACCAGGAACTGCTTCCCATTCCCCAGCGCCGCTCCAGCGCTGCGGGCTGCGGGAGGCAGGGCCGGCCCCTGCTACTGTGCTGCGCTTTCTTAAAGGGCCCCGCNTGCGGCGGGGTTTAGTCTTGGCTCCCGTCGCGCTCTCCGCGGGGCCGGTGGGGCAGGAGGCGGCGGGGTCTCCGCACGGTTCCCTGGGCAGTGGGCGCGGGACCCCGGCTGCGGCAGGGACCCCGCGGGGGGCAGTGCGCCCTCGCCAGCCTCCTGCTCCGCGACTTACACTGCGGCGCACTGTCCCCAAACCACGGTCTGCGGCGGCACGGGGATGAGGGATTTCCCTGGGTACTCAGCTCAGTCTGACCTTAAGAGATTTTATTCCCTGTAATGGAGAGGATATGATTTGACTAAATAAAAAGCCCTCGTTTCCTAGTTTTTCCTCTCCATTCATTCTTCAGAGAGCTTTAATCCTGTGTAAACCACTGTTTCTACCATGTTTGCTGTTTTCTGACTTCACTTTTAACTCTGTCTGATTTTAGTAGCTGGATTAATGTGGGGGAGTTGTCTGCCTCGTGCGTGTTGCTGTCTGCAGTGAAACCGCATTCTCTGTTAAATAGAAACACTGAAATTCAGAGATAGTAACACCATCTGCAAAATCTCTCTTTTTTTTTTAACTCATGGGAATATATGTTTTGCTCTTTGTATGTGTAAGACATTTGTTTTCGTTGCAATAACTGAACTCTCATGATGACAGTACCAATCAACACATATCACAGGCAAAGTCATATATACACACACAAATATGTGTATCTTCAATGACACATCCAGACAAAGCAAGTTACAGGAGGAAAATGCTGCCTTCA
Source organism: Tichodroma muraria (assembly GCA_013390105.1). Lineage (NCBI taxonomy): Eukaryota > Metazoa > Chordata > Aves > Passeriformes > Sittidae > Tichodroma > Tichodroma muraria. Next base: position 7,280 of record WAAG01077684.1, read on the forward strand.
AACTCACAGGCCAAACCAAACAAGATGAGGCCAAGTCGCCACTGTCCTGTCCTCTCTGCCTTCACTTAAACCAATGCACAATAAGCAGAGAACAGGCACAAACTTCTTGCCAGCCATGATGTCTTTCTTTCTGTTTCATTGGTCCTATGGAAAAGAACGGTGCTTACAAGCCGAAAATTGAATGCAGCCCTTTTAATGATGATGGCCCATCGCAAACAGGCTCAGTAGGTACCCACTAACTACTGGCATGAGTACCTTCTGCCCTGTAAGCAAAGCAGCCATTTGGCCACCTGACTATATTACAATATTCAGCACTATGAGCCTCGAATGAAACCACAGGGACCCATCAGAGTTCCTCTAATATGAGTTGTACTATGCTCCTGCCTTTCTCAGCATAAAGCCTGAGAAAATTTTATATTATTTACACATGCAAACTATATGTGATGCTGGTAGAAGAGACCTTAAAATTCCATCAATCCTCCCTTCTGTTCACACATTCCCATTGGTCTATTAATCCTCACTTCCCATTCACATCTCTAGCTACCACTTTTTCCATCTCTTCCTCTAAGTCCTTCCCCATTTACTCCCTCTTTCCCTGTTCTGCCATGCACTTCCGTAGCTGATCACCTTTTGAGCTCCATCTAACTGCCTTGGCCCCCCCTCCTCACCTCTAACTTCTCAGTTTCTCATTGGAAGAGGAAAGAAGGCCTGGAAGGAGACCTGGGAATTAACCAGTTCCTTCTCTTGCATCCCTCTCCTTTCTACAGCAAAGGTTCTGGAGCCAGAGACCTGTATCCAGCCCTAGAAACTAATGTGCAGCAGCAAGCCAAGGCACAGGGGTTAGGCTTGCTCACACTACCAAGGCTATCTCCCTGGTTCCACGCTGAACCATTTATTATGATACAATGTAACAAAGATAAATGGCCCTGTTCGTTAATTAGAAGTTAAGGAAACCCCCATCTTTAAGACAAAGCTGGTCATCCATTTGGTGCCTTAGCTAAGTTTATTCTGATACGTTCAAAGCAGGCAGAGTCTGTCTACAAGTCGATAGGATAGGGTGCTCCAGTGGATGGGAAATTGAATGGCAAAGACAGCAATGATGGAGAGAAACTGGGGGCTGGGGGAAGCTAAAGTGATGTTCCACTGCTACACACACACAAAACAAGTACATGCAAAACACCAGAAAGTGCCAGCAGGAAACAGGCTTGTGCCACTGGGAGAATGATCTAATCACCATAAATGTTAAGACAAAAAAGGAATATCTACAGTTCCTTACATATGTTGCTCCTTACTCTCCTCATAATCCCATGTGAAAGCTGGCCCCCTCTCACCGCAGCATCTGGATGTTCCATTGACAGAGCATTGTCTCATGGTTGCAGCACAACTCCTGTTTTCTATTACTGGCTGTAGGAGAAATGTGTGGTATATTAAACAAGGACATAGAATTTGAATTCTGCTGCATGCTTCAATATTTAGTCACCAGTAAATGAAACTAGATAATACCTGGTGCTTTCTCTGACTGTGTTTGCTCAATTACAACAAGGTACATTAAATCCTGGTTTTACATAATTCAATACCTGCGTTAGCAACAGCTTGGAATAGAAGCTGATGGAGAAGCCAGCTTTTTATTATGAAATACTGAACTGGACATGCCTCAGAGAAAACTGAAAAATATTGCAGTTTGCAAAAGTGTTTGATTTAGTGGAGCATTCCCCTTGCACAAGAAGTGACATTTAATAGGAAGTATTTTGGTGTCTTAGCTTATAGCGGACAGCAAAACCAAAAGTCCTGCCAAAGACGCCAAAAAAGAAAAAGGTGTGTTTGTCTCTGTATAGTGTATCACGTAATGTGTGCTTTGCAAGGCAGCACAAACATACCTACAAAGGCAGCTCCTTCTGAATTTAGGAATAAAACTATTAAAGAAATCACCCATTTTCACAAGAATTGTTAGGTTCTGAATACCAAGGTCAAAACAAAAAAAGCTGTAGTATTATTTTTGTATAAGGGCCCAGAACAGTAAGGAGTGAAAAGGGGAAAGGGACATACAAAATCAAATAATTTGCTGCTCAGAACCATATTCCTTTCAGAAGACAGAAGCAAAAGCTTCTCTGACACGTTGCTCCACCCCTGGAGATATGAAGTGTTTGTTAGATCCCTCACCAGAACAAAAGGACACGGGTATATTAATCTAACAACAAAAGTGCCCATTGTGAGGGGGGACCCAGTGCCAGGCTGCCTGCTCCATCTGACAGTGAGAGTAAACACCACGGCTCTGAGCGCTTGGCTGCCTGCCTTGCCTGACACCACCACCCCGTGCAGCCACAGGGTCAGAGCTCAGTCACCACAGGGTACAGGACTAACAGGACTTTCCTACCCTCCCATCATTTCTGCATGTCTCCCAGTCTCTGAAACGCCACAAGATGTTTTGAGCATCCCTCCAGTCTGAAATACAGAGCACTATTACTACTATGCAGTGACGTTGGGTGTATAGTGGTGGTGAATCCAGCACTATTGTCACTTAGCAATGAACCACACAAAATTCTGCCCCCTGTTGCTGAGGGGCTGAAACGAGGCATGTATAGTCAATATAATAGAAATGCATGTACATTCATTTAGTTTATATAATTGTCCTAAAATTATTTTTAACTTTAGGCTGAAACCACACCATCCGATCTAAAGGCTGGATTCCAGTCTCACTGGCTGCCAAATGAATAAGGACACTTCAATTCAGGGATACATACATATATATATATGCTTTTTTCCAATTAAAGTTTTTCAATCCTAACCTAACCAATATCTTTAATGTTGTTGATACATCATTTTGAGGACCTGCCTTGAACTTTTTTGAAAAGTAAAGATCTGGACAAAGCTCATCTAAAATAACATTCGTTATTACTTACAATTTATAACTTGTAATGCCACGAGATTTTTTTTGCACTTGATGAAACATAATGCATGTACATACTTGTGCATGCAAGTATGCATTTACACACGAGTATATTCATGCAGATATTTGAGTGAAACTGTGACAAAACTGGTTGCTGGTAGGGTTAGCTTGCATCTGATTTATTGCTGGTGTCATTCTTTACCTGCAGCATTCTTGACACTGTGGAAGAATATGGTTTTGTAAGATGCCACTACAAACCCAGCACAAATATTTATTTTTGGTGAGTTTATTTTCTCAATTAAAAAAATGGTTATAAATGAATAAATAAATTTGTTCCTGGAAACTAAACCTTATCAAATCTGTAAGAGTTGTGTAGTTAATGAAAGTTATGGCATTCAGTATGAAGATAATTTCTTGATAATGCCTGAAATCAATGTACTAGCTATCAAGCTACTTCTACCAATTGTTCTTATATGAAAAGATTGGGTTTCCATTTCATAAAACGGAGCACACCACAAAACTTAGGTCAACTAGAACTGCATTCACATCTGTATCCATCATAGTAAGATGTTGGTATGGACCTTCCTGGAGGCAGCACATTTCAATTTTCACCCTGTTCTCTCTGTTTTTCTGGTGTCGTTCACAGCTCCTTGTCTTTTATTGGTTTCTCAAGCCCATTAAATACTTGCCCCTGTATTGGTTAAGATTTAGTGAGTGGTCTCAAGTTGTGTGCTGGCAGTGGAACATGCCAGAGAGAGAGAAAGAAAGAGAGAGAAAGAGAAAAAGACAGAAAGAGAAAGAGAAAGAGAAAGAGAAAGAGAAAGAGAAAGAGAAAGAGAAAGAGAAAGAGAAAGAGAAAGAGAAAGAGAAAGAGAAAGAGAAAGAGAAAGAGAAAGAGAAAGAGAAAGAGAAAGAGAAAGAGAAAGAGAAAGAGAAAGAGAAAGAGAAAGAGAAAGAGAAAGAGAAAGAGAAAGANTTTGCTGCATCTTGGATAACAGATATGGAAAGAGGAAAGGCATTTACTCTTCAAAAAGAAGCAGCTTAGGAGCTTTTTGAAAGTGAGTCTTGTTTACCTGAAGTAGAAGTAAGGAAAAAAAATAAAAACCAACCAAACAAAAAACTTCTATAGGAGTTGTTTCTTTTCTCCCTTTAGTTTTGTTTGGTATTTCTCAAACATCTTCAAAGTGAACCTCTGTTTTCAGATAGCAGCCCAACTCAAAACCAATCCCTGAAGGCAAGAGAGACAGAATCAGCCAGAATTAGATTAAATTTCCTGCCACTAGAACTCTGATCATCTGTAGGCAATTAAAGGTAGTTACCAGTCCCTGACAACTGTAAATATTTGTACTCAGCAACTTCGCCATGGCTTCATTTGCCTCCTTTGAAGAAATTTGTGTTGTGTTCACACCTAACACCTTATGACCATTCTGAACTTGTTCATGATATTTTGCACAGACCAGAGCTTTAGAAAAACAGTTGTTCAGCTGAATTTCATTTAGGAAACTAGAGGGCACTGATTTGTAAAATGGATCTTCCTCTACCTTCCCCAATATTTTTGAATGCTTCCCTCTATTTTATATGCATTTTCCCAAATTCCAGAGGAATCATTTTTATTTTAAAAATCTGTGTTCTATCAAATTGTCACCTTACAGACAGATGCAGTATACAGACAGGTGATCTGTATCACAAATATTATTATGCATATGTTGTTGTCTAAATTTACTAAATATGTGAATTAAGGGGGCTGGCGTGAGTTTGTCCCTAGGCAGCTGTTCCAATAATGGTCTGCTTAATGGCATTCTTCAATGCTTTTCATTTGAAGGGGGTTTTTTTGCCTTTTTGAAAAAGAATTCAGGCTGATTGAGCTGCTCTGCGACATAAACTTCCACTAACGGTAATTTAAAAATTAGTTTGGGCTCTGAATGATCAGGGGTTGTTTTTCTTTTTATTCCCCTGATACATACATGTGGACTTGTTTAGCTGCATAGAGGGGAGGGGCTTGGGGGCCTTCTAAGTTTTGGAAGTGATTAGGGAATACCTGATGTTGGATTGACCATCATTTAATAAGCAATGATCTAGATCAACAAGTCTTGTTCCAGCCAATAAAAGGACATTAACACACTCAGAAGTCAACTCAGTCTCCAGCTATGAAGGCAAAGATCTCAGTGGCTTAAAGGAAAATCAAAGCAGTATCTATCAAAGGAACAGAGAAATGGAAAGGGAAAGGCTATTTTCAGTTCTTATTCTGATAGAGGATCTAGGCCAGATCCTTTACTTTGGTTCACTACTGGTTGACACAAAACCAAAGCGAAACATAATTTCAATTTTTAAACTGCCCTTGTAACCCTATGGTCTGTAAGCTGATGGAAGTGTGTTAAGACCCTATTGCCAAAGAACAGCCTTGGGATTTTTAAATGGCACTTGGCTACTATTGGATCCTGAAACAGCTGCTCAGCAGGCAGGGAACTCCAGCTAAATATCCTCCTTTTTCCAGAACTGGTGACTGAACTGTCCCACTGCTCCTATTGTACCAAGAAAACCTACTTCCTTGGAAAATTATTTCAATATAGCCAGTTCAGCTTTCAATATAGCCAGTGCTTTTAAGTGCTTTATAGCATCTCAGTGGAAAAAAATGTAGCTGGAGAAAAAAGTCCTGGCTCTAACACTGATGTGCAAAAACATTTGTTTGCTGTGTATTCTTTGCAGAAGACCTTGAAGATTTAGTTTCAGTTGGTGTGTCTTGCTAAACTCTGATTATTCATATTCTTGGAATTTTACATGCAAACTAATCAGCAGCACTGATCCCCTAATAAGAAGTAGAAATCAATTAGGAAGGCAGATGACCTTACTATAGCAATTAATTGCAAATGATATTTAATTTCAGTATTTGATGCTCTTTATCAATCTCCATGCTCCAGTCATGGAGATTGTAATCTCCAATCTCTCAGTCTCTTTATCTTTATCCATGCTCTTTACTCTGGCTCTGGGGGCTTTGGTGTTTTAGTCTACTTTGGGTTTGATTTTTTATTTGTTTGTTTGTTTTGCATTAGGGTTTTTTGCCTTCCTTCTCTTACGCCACTCTTAACCTGCCCTGATTTTTCTTGGACATAATTTTCATC
>WAAG01077687.1:3397-15779 GCA_013390105.1 Tichodroma muraria
ACATTTTTGCTAGCACCTTGGATTTGGTGAGGGAAATACAATGAGTTCTTCTGTCTATCTGTCTAGTTGCCCTTTCTAGGTAATCTGATCCATGAATCCAGAGAAGGGACAACTTACAATATCCGTCTCTATTCTAGGAATAGGTTTAAGGCGAGCATTTTAGCCTTTCTATATTTGCAGAAGTGAAGTACTCAAGCATTAACCTCTCTATGATCCATGGCAGATTTCCTGGTGGCCAAGGTTCTGCATCAGGTGACAGGGAGTCAGTTTCTCTGTAGTCGTGACTCAATACAGATTTCTTACTTTTAAAATTTTAACCTGTAGAAAGAAAAAAGCATTTTCTAGTTTCCTATGTATTGTACCTCTCCATGGAAAGATGACATATGTGGATCAGGGCACTTATTTTAGATACTCAGTGCATCGAGGGTGCCTTCTGCTGTTCCAGTTTGCTTAGTCTCCCGTGGTTCATTATTCTAACAATAGCTATTTAGAAATGTGTCAGTTTTTCACCAAAACCCACAGATTGAAAAAATCAGGAAGACTAAGGGAGGAATTCATGAGCAGAAAGACTGGACCATCTGCTGGTGTTGCCACAGTAGCACAAAGGCATTTTACTGGCAGGGTGCAGCCAATTATTTTTCATTAACTGTGAAGCAAGCAGAAGAATTCAGCAGTTTTCTTACATTCCTGGGGACGTGTGAAAATAGTAAGGGTGTGCTCCATGCTTCTGTATACAACTGTACTACTGCCTCAGGAGCCTTACCAGAATGGGGGAAATCTTAGTCACCACCATGAAGAATCCATCTTTGCCTGTGTGTTTGCTCTTCTGAGAGCCCAGTATAAGGAAATCATTATTTCAATATCCTTTATCTATTTGTAATTTAAAATTAAGGACGACAAGGTGTTCCTGTGTCTAACAATAGGTGAGGAATCCAGGAAACATCTTGGTTTTATTCATCGATCTGCCACATCTTTGCATGAATCCTTGGGCATGACTTACCTTCTGTGTGGCTGAGTTTCCCAATCAGTATGAATGGGAATAATGACATTTTACCTACCTCACAGAGGTGCTATGGGACCAAGTTATTTTAAAATGCTTCAGGATCTTCAGAAAGAGGGGGTTTAAGAAGCACGTAACAGTGCTGTAAAAGTGTGTGTATACATTCATTGTATTTGAAAATGGAGTTTATGGCATGGTTGATGAATATTTTGCTTGTGGGCACAGAAGGTGAATTTGATTGGAATGTTTTTCTGCTGAAAAAGACTGTTTCAAGCAAAAATGTGGGCCTTCATGTTTGAAAAATACAACTTACCTATTTCTATTTAAAAAAGAAGAAAAAAATCAATCTATACACTGGAGATTAGAAAGGTCACACAGTTCAACCAAGCAGGATGAATTCCTGCTGAGGTAACATTCATTTTTTATAGTCCTGTTCTGCTTTAATACGGAAGGAACTTCCCTGAAGCAGACTGAGAGAAGTGTATGTATGCATAATAGACATGAAGTGGCAAATGTCAAAATGCTCTTGAACAGCAGAAGTATGCTGTATCTTATTCTTACTGTGGAGAAGAGGTGATTTCTTTCCTGCTGTGTTTAGGCTATCTGCCACAACCCTGCTGCACCTGAGGGAAGGTTCTGAAGTATTGCCAAATAATGCCCAAAACTAGCCCAAAAGCTTTGGTTAAGCTGCCTTGGTACTAAACTAACAAATGTATGATTTTTTTTTCCCTGCCTTCTGGTACTTTAATCTTTTTAGGACTCATGTTTCCGAACTTTTTTTTCCTTAAACTGTTGAGGATTAAAAAAACACAAAACAAAAAACCCACTGGATTCCCGCAGAAAAACAGAGTCTGTATTCTGGGGATATTAAGGAAAGTCTAAATCAAAAAAAATCAAAAAAACATAAGAAAGATTACCTGACACTTCAGGGTAAGATCCTTGGGTCAAGCCCTATGAGAGCTTTGACTTAAGGTGGATTTTGTACATTCCCCAGGAGGAGGGGTCTGATTACAATCACGGCTCCCTCAGGTACCCAGAGGTACACTGGTGGGCACCTGTCATCTCAGTCTTTTTTGCTACCTTTTGTACCAATTAAATACCTTTCTCTGAACATTAGTCCCCGTGTTGGTCTGAGAACCTTGAGGATTGTGTGTGTGTGTGTGTTTCATGTTTACAGTACTTTCCTTTCACATAACTGTTTTGATTAATTTCCTTGTTAGTATTTATTTTTAAGCCAAATGTTTGTAGTCCTTCGGCCTCCCCCTCCTCACTTCCCTGACACTAACTTGTAGATGTTTGTTAGAGTCTTCTGCGAAACAGCTGGGCAGGAGGCAGCTCCTGGCCAGGTCACTGGGCTGGGAGTTTCTCCTTAAAAGGGGTTGGATCCATGGGTGGCTGAGAGGTGCCACCTGGAGCGATTTTACCAGGCTATTCTAAAAGGCTCTGTTGTACAGGAATAAGTTACGAATGTTTCAGTGAGCACTCTGCGACCGGCTGCCATCCCCTGTGCTTCTCGTGCAGGAGGAGTTAGATGTGCAAAGCGGGGCTGCTTCCCTGTCTGTGTTTCCCGATAAACCAGGTGGATGCTTGGATTAGCACCAGTGCGCTAGTCCTGGATGGACCTCGAAGGAAAACAGTAGTATAGCTTCACAAGTGACTGTGTTGACTGAAAGACTGAGGTCTAGTGGAGGAAGACGTTCCTTCTGCCTGCTTGTGTCCTGCAGTTGGAGCCCTCGGTGCGCACCAGCAAAGGCTCAGCTATCTAACGGCAGCTACTCTCCGTGTTGCGTAGGACGTCTCTAGCTCTGCATAGCTCCTTGCCTGAACAAACTGAAACTCTCTGGTACTGCTGGCCCTGGGCAGCCCTTAGCAAGACTGATGTAATTTTCTCATGCCGGATGAAAACCCTCACTGGGAGACAGACCTTGTCTTTGTTCCAGCTATAAAGTTTCGAAACACACAACGATAGACCAAGCAATTGAAAATTTTGCACCACTGTGTCATAAGAAGAAGTTTCAATGTATAGTGTAGAGATTGCTAACTTGTGCTATTAACATTTTGACAAGCGTGTAGTATTGTTTTCTTTCCTTTTTCTTTTTATGTTTTAAACCATTTAGTATTCCTGAGCTAGCTACAAATATAAATTTTACCCCATGGGTAGGATTTTATTGTTAAATGCCATAATAAAGCACACTAATCTTGACACCGCAGATGGAAGTATGAACCAAAACCAAAACCAGGTAAACAAAATCCCAACCCCAAATCCTGCATTGAGAAGCTGAATAAACCTTTCTCCATTTTGATATTTGCATGCACCTATATGGACTGGCTGTGGCAATGTAATGCCTGTATAATGTTTTCAAATAAAAAAAATAAATGCTTTATGAAAGCGGGGTTATTGGTTTCTTGACTGTTTCCTTTCTGCTACCTTAGCCTAAAACAATTTTTCAGAAGTGTTAATCTTGAATTGCAGGGAATAATCTTTCACTGTGCTCAGGGCTTCTTCCCCGTGTGAGGTGGTTAACCTAGAACTCTTTCCAAGGTGTCTAAGAATAGATGCCATCAGGCATCCTCAAGTATCTCACCTGGCCCGAGAGCGCTCATCCAGAAGGATAAGAGTACTCCTGCATACCCTCTGTCTTAACCTGCCATTTCCCTAGGGCTAGCTCAGGTATCCTGGTAGTCACTGCCTTCATTTGGAGACAAAACTACTCCCTCCACTGCCTTCCAGAATTTATTAGTCTAGAATTAATCCAGGGAAATTAATCAGTGTAGAATTAATCTGATAAGTGCATGATATTAAAGGGCTTCTCTGGCAGAGGTTACTGAGTGCCTGCAGCTGCCTTTCCCAGCCCTCCCTCCCAGACTGCCCTATACTGCAACACTACACCCAGCTGAGTCCTGAAAAGCAAGGATGGAGACAAAATTTAGGCATTGGGGCAAAAGGAGCGTCAGGAGGAGCAGAATTAGGATAAGAAAGAAAATGACTCATTGAAAGTTCGCATGGACAGGTAAGGAAGATCCTTAGTGTGTGAGAGCAAGGCATTTTATAAACATGTATTCATTCACTTCTAAGAGTGATTGCCAGCATATGCACCTCCCCATCCCTCTTTGCCTGATGTCTCCCTGGGGAACTTTGTATCAGTATTTCCCGTGTACTTCATTGCTGGGAGTGTAAAAGGGAATGGAGAGTGGTGAGCTCGTTTCTAGCCACACCCTGCACTGCAACTGCAGTTGCCCAGATGTTACAAAGCCAGCAGTGCTGCACCCATGTGCTGGTTGATGTCTGATATTCCACTTCGAATGTTTCCTGAGTTATACAGAGCTCCAGAAACTGAGTTAGTGTGCACAGTTTTATCATACTAACAGTTGATTTGCATTTTTCTCCAAATCTTCTCAAGAAACTCTCTGGCATTACGAAATTATCCTTTTATTGCCTGGCTAGAATTCAGCCTGGGTGCTTGAGTCACATGAATAGTAATTGCATGGAATTACCCTAAAAATAGATCATAAATAGGCGTTAATGAATATTTCTGTTCTTAAATCAAATACGTTCTAACACTGAAGGACACTCAGTTTAAAGCTGCCAGTCTCCCTTTGTTTTTGTTTATTTAGAACTAGTTCTCCAAAACATTACAAACCCAAAGCTGAATGCTTAGCAGCAATATGTTGTGGCATACAAACAAGGAAGCAGTGCTTTTACAGTTGGAAAAGTTGTTTTGTTATGTCTGCTCTTCAATTATAAACACAATAATTGTCAAATAAACAGTAACAGCCAAACCTTTGTGAAAGATAACACCTCTGCTTGCGCAGCCATAGACCTGTTCCCTCAGCAGTTGAAAAGTGGGTACCAAATGCCACCAGTGCAGCGATAATGACAATATTGGAGTACAGCATTGTCCTTGTCATCATCCTCCTCCAATTTGAAGTACAGGCTCACGCACTTTGGTATTTATTGTTAAAAATCCTGCTATATTGAAGATATAAATTCTACAGGGCTGGGATCACTAATCAGTGATTAGTCACAGCCTGGCTATGAACCACCAATGGGAGACAAAACCCTACAAATTGGCCACAAAAAAGACAGTGCTAAGTAACCCTCAGATAACTTGCACTGCAATTGGTATTTCAGTTTCACTAAAAGGCCCACAGTATTTCTTTAGGCCACATCACTCTGACGCTCAGAGCATCTTCCACAGCCTTAGAAAACACCACGGGTGCCCAGTGATCCCAGTGATGTCACTTGGCTGGGTGCAGAGAGAAACCATTACCATTGTGCTGCCTCTGACAGAGGCAATCCCCTCCCTGAGGAGGAGCCCCTGCTACCACTGCTAGGATACAGCAACCAGGTGGAGCAAAGAAACTGGCTCAAAGCAAATCTTGAGGTCTGAAGTGAAAAATCAGCACCCTGTGCAGTCCTTTCTGCTGTAAAACCATACATTTGCTGTTATTTGGGGGTATTTTTCTTTTTCTTATCCTAGAAATCACATTTGTAATTGGAAATTATGTCCCAAGTTCCTCTGGTATTCATGCGGTCAAAATTTGGCCCTTTATGAATAGTCTAATGTATGGAATCTCTTTAAGAGTACAGATATTGTCAATCCTACATACTATACAAATATTTGTAGGTTGAGACTAGGTGAAGCTGATTTTATTGGATTTATAAATTTTATTCTACTTAGATTCTGATTTATAATGTTGGGCTATAGTTGACCTTTTTGGTGACTCCTTATTGTGTACTATGTCCTCAGGCAATTTCCTAGTGCTACCCTGATCTTAATAATGCATTATTAATTCCTTACTGCTAAATCCGTTATTTATATTAACTACTGCATTTTATTCCCCACATCTTGATAGCAGTGAACTCATCAGATTTTAACAGAACTGCAAAGTTGTCAGTATGAATTCAGCTCTTCCTTCCCATGTGCAATATGCACATGCTTGTCAAGAGCAAAATATTGGATTTACCATGGTTAAATAATGACTTCTTTTATTTTAGTACTTACCAAAGCACAGAAAGATAATGAACATGTGCTGAGTTTACCTAATCACTGAGCACTGAAGCACTAAGTGATTCAATGACAACACCAGAGACACTTTGCATGAAGAAGCTGGGATTTTTACAGGTGCAGAACGCCTGTGAGCCAATGGATCAACGTTATGTGAGGTTGTGTATGTTTAACTTCCCACTGCCTATAGAAGCCAGCATCACAGAAGCCTGGCTGCTTGCCAGATCCATAGAAATCAGAATTTGCATGTTCTTAAAATGACCGCTTGCCTAAATGAACTTCCTAAGTGAGAAGGGTGAAGGGAATGGGCTAATGACAACAATAATCTGAAGAACCCCATTACGTGACTCACTGTGAGCTGTGGCTTGAACTATCTAATGTAGTTCTTGGCATTAAACAGATTGCTGGATGCTAAATAGGTCACACGTGTGTGCAGCCATTGCAGTGAATTTCATGAGTCTTTTTTGTCCCCATACACTGTCTGTGAGCCTACACTGTAATTAAACAGAGAGTACCCACAAAACTATACCCACAATTGTGTTCATTTAAAACTGTTGCAGCAGGATTGATTTAATGACCAAGTTGACAAGGAACATTGGTGCTGCAGGAGCTGTTTTGACTTTGCATCCTCAGGTGACACCACCTCTTTGGATGATGTGTACTGCTACACCAGTCAGCAAAACTTTTGGAAAATGCAAAATAAAAAAAAAAGCCTGTTTTTCTACTATATGATATTCAGGCAATGGCATACCAGTATGGCACGAAACCAGTCATAGGAGATTCAAAAAACAATGAAACAATGTGCGTTTGCCAGTCATTTGATTTACAGTGAAGGTGAAAGAAGAGTGGCTGATGGAGGATGAGCTGCAGGTACCCTTCAGGTCATTGCCTCTGACAAGTCAGCAACAAAAGTAGTTGTATTATTTGTACTGAGCAAGTGAGAGTTATCCACATCATTCTGTCCCAAGGAAAAGACAAACATATATAAAGCAAAATGCCTCTCCAGCTTGTAATTACTTAAATTATTAACAGAGATGGCATTGATGATCCATTTGCATATATAGAGATTGGCATCCTTTCCTGCAGCTCTTGTTTTCCTCTCCAGCTTCTCTGTGTCTGGTCTTACCAAGGAAAGGCTTAATTCCACTAAAAAAATAAGAAAAGAGAGAAAAATAAAAGGAAGTGTTTATCCAAGGTATAACTGCTTCTCTTTCTTTCAATAGTACAAAAATTCTTTCTTTCTTTCTTTCAAAGGTAAAAATGCCTCTTTTCTTTCTTTCAAAGGTACAAATGCCTCCTTTGAGCTACATTTGGTGCAAACGTGAACTGTGGCTGAGCCAGAATTTGTTTTCACGGGCTGGGAGGAGGACTGTGAGTCGTCAGCCCCCAAACCTCAATCTTCACTTCTACCACAGACTTTCATTTCTGTGAGATGATGGAGAGATCCAGCTGAACTCCTTTTATTTCCCCTGGGTGTAGGAGGAAGGATGTGTGCTCAAGACAGCAGGAGAAAGCTTGTCTTGCTACAGCTACTTGAGTTCAGCTTTTGTTTCTGGATACAGGGCCATGCTCTGCAGAGCCCTCAGCCTGGCACCTTCCACAGGTTTACTTTAATTGGAGTTACTGTGGTAAGCTGCTGGTCTGAAGAGAGTAATTGCAGCAGCTGCACTAGCGAAGGCTTCTCTCTACTGCTGTAGAGGGGTAAACATCCCTGTCAGCTTCAGCATGGGAATTTCATTATGACAAGGGAATACTGATGGACTTTGCTCTGAGTGTGCGTCATAAAATACCAGGGAGCAGCTACACATTCATTAAAAAAACACTGCAACATTTTAACTTGTGCACTTTCCTTGTGAGTTTTCCATTCTTTTTGCCTATGCATGGTACCAAGAGACTTTTTCCACATCAGCATTTGAGCCTTGGAGCAAAGTGCAGACACAGAAAGGATAAAAAAAGGCTTTGGCAGCCCAAGAGATTTTCAGTCACATGAAATTCACCTTACACCCTGCTCACATGGAAGTGTTCTAGGCAAGAAGATTGCTCTGAAGAACTGCTCTGAAGAACTTGCAAGTCTGCAAGGCCAGGTCCAGACCCCTGCATCCCCCTATGATGGTGAGGGAAGAGACTCATAGTTGTGAAAGGTAAAAATATGGCAGTTGGAAAGGAAGGAAAGTGGTGATTTTGGACAGAGGGAGAGAGAGTGGAGTCTCTTGGGATGGAGAACGGCTGGAGAAGGAACATGAGTCGTGAAGGAAAGAAAGGCTGGGGCAGGGGGACCATGGCCTTGGAGGGTTATTTAAGAGGTTAGAGAGGGGTGGGAGAAGGGTTCATCACCTCACCTGCTGCCAAAACACTGCAAAGTCCAAGGCTTTAGCTCTCCTCCTGATCAGCAGGATCTGCAGGGGAAAGTGCTCTGACAGCACAGTGAAAATAGAACAGGTGCCTTCTCCTCAGGAGCTGCGCCTTGGGGTGCTTGTGTTGGATGTGTGTGAACCTAAAGCAAACACTGCTAAAGCCCGTTAACGGGCAACCATTCCCAGATATTCAAGATGGAAGAAAAACTCCTCAAGCAAGAAGGGCAGTGTGAAAAAGGGATTAATTTATGTTGTCAGACAAGATACTGCTGNTTAAAAGTCTATCAGTGTATGAGGGGACATTATTGCTGCATGGGTTGTTTGCAATCTGTGAACATGAAAGATGGTTAATTTGTCTGAGCAGAGAGAAAATAACCCATCCTAGTTTGTTTTTTCTGTATTTCCCAGTGTTGATAATGGCTGTGTTCTGACTGTTCTTTGCACAAGCTGAACAGCAATTGGTGTGTTTGAGGCACTGTAAGAGCAGTGTCTGGAGTTTGCCACTGACACTTTAATCTAATGACAAATTCCAGGGACCTTCTGTTGGTTATTTCAGAATATTTTGTTTGGAAGAATTTTAAGACTTTTAAAATAAATCAGTCCTGTTATATCAACATTTCTGGACAAAAACAACTCCCAGACCTCATGCTCAGTGTTTTCTCCCCTGCTTGCCTCATACTTGGCTTTCATCAGAGCTAGGAAATAAACATGTCACTTCTTTCACTGCTCATTTATCAGGAAGGAGAAAAGATGGAGGGAGAGAAATAAAGGAAAAAAAAACCTGTTTGGCCTCTGTGGGTACCTTGTGTGATGGCTTAACCTCTGCAATTGTGAGTACATAAAACAGTAAAGCCTCAGTTGCTCTGATCTCCTCCTCTCCATTTGCCTACTGATGCATCAGAGTGTTTAACACAGGAGTCTAAGGATGCTCATATTTGATAAAGCAAATAAAGAAAAAAGAGTGAAGCAGAACATATTAGAGCCAATATGAACAAAAGCTTTTAGCCACTAACCAAGAACTACTCCAATCAGCAAATGTCACTAATGCATTTTGAAAAAATAACACAGTTGAAATGCTTGGGCATTCTGATTTCCATTAAAATGAAAGGTATAGTGCTCAGAAAATTACCTAGATGGTCTCACCTTCCACTGAAGAGGGCAGAAGGTGTAATCCTCAAATGGAAGATTTTTATGCAGAACTGTCCTCAGGTTGCAGTAGCACCTACTGGGTTAACACATCTTCCTTGGGACCTGCTGCTGTTCGGAAGCAGTGGTATTTATCCACAGCCCCACAGAACAAATCATTCTGACAGGGTCTTGCTTACAGCTGGTGACCTGAACCTGGCTTTTCTATATGCAAAAGTGATGTTCACTTTAGCAATTTAACATACAACTATTTGTATTTATATTATTTAGAGACAAGCAGAATTTTTTTCAGCCTGTTAAGGCTGCAACAGGTGGTGCTCATTTGCATTCTGCAGAGGTCTGGACTTTCCAGCAGGGTTTTAAGAGAGAGAATATTTTCTTCTTTTCTCACAAATGCTAAGACTGAATTTTCACATGGAAAAACATATAACTAGATCTGAATGCTTCTGTTATGCTTGCAGAGCTGTATATAAAGTGCTGCTCCATATACCTTTTGGGTGGCATTTGTAGTGTGCCCATTTGGCCTTCATACATCCTCTTGCTGATGCAAGTGATCAGTTCTAATTCCGGGTAATGGCAGGGACACGTCTTGTTTCTGGATCTTGTCGCTGAGATGATTTAATAATTTAACCTGCCGTGATTTAACAACCATTTTTTTCTGTATATTTACATCTCTGCTTGGAATATACTTGAGATACAAAAGTCTTACACTTTTAAAAGCCCTTAAAGGACACAATTGAAAATGTCAAAGGGAGTAAGTACCTCAAATATGTTTGTCCTTTTCCTTATTTTATATTACATAGATTTTAAAATTTAAACATGCTGTTGATGTACTAATGGCTAAGTGCTAAAACTAAACTACTGCCAAAAATGCTGTATTGCTCTTACTGAGGTCTCCACATTTATACCTGTTTCTCCAATGAATGTATGATATTCTGTGTATTGTATTTAAAAATAGGAGCAACCTGATAGATTTTGCAGTTAAGCAGAAAAGAGAACTGTGGCAAATATGCACAGACAAATTATTCTTGAAATGCATTGCTCTCTTGATCTGTCAAGTGACGTTTCTCTTTAAATGAGCTTTCTTATTTTGGATGCCTCCCTCCCATTTCAATCCCCTGATGGACGATACCTTCAGGCATCTGTACACCTGGAATAACTTCTGCAGAAAGCTACTCAATAACAGCTTCAAATGTTGACCTTTACTGGAGGTATGTTGTGCAAATGTGGGCTGGGCAATAACAAATCCCCCCGCTTTCTTCCCAGCTGCCAGATGTTGCTGAAGCTTCAGGATAGCTCCTGCTCAGCCCTTGGGAAGATCTTTATGAACACATCTCTGATCCTGCACCTACCCCCTTCATTTAACTGGCAAGCACCTTAAAAATCTGTCAGCCTGGCAGCTGCATGCTCCCCTGAGATCTAGAAGTCTGTCTTTCTGGTTTGGCCCTTCTCAGCTTTACAATTTATCCTCTGAATGCTCTTAATTGTGCTCCCTCCAGCACTCCTCTAAATCTTGGAGAATTTAATTCCTTGGTCACTTTCTGTCTTCCTATCTTATCCATGAGTAAACTTGTCCATATATTGTCTGCCAAGTTAATACTCCCAATCCTTTCTCTTAAATGCTGATCAGCTTTGCTTGTCCAGACTAAACTGTCTGTGGGTCTCACTAGCATCATTTTGTGGGTGACAATGTGACTTAAGCCTTTCTCAGGCTCTCCCCACCGGAGCTGCTCATCTCTCTTCATAATTACTGTGAACTCTGCAGTCCCAAAGCCACTGCTCTGTTTGATGGCTGTGCAGTTTTGGCCTGAAGTGCTGCTGCTCATCTTGTTTTAATTAAAGTAGTTTCTCCTTAAAGGTTGTTCTTTCCACAGCACTTAAGAGATCAATTCCACTTCTTTTTCACTTCCACTGCAGATAAGAAGGGGGGAAAGTAATTAGCACAAATGTCTCCGGCAGCAGAGGCTCCTCACTGTGTATCACTGAAGTGTGGTGTATTCAACTGGCATCATACAAATGGATGCTGTTTTGGGGTTCTTTTTAATGGAAGCTAGTCACCTATTTCCTTTCAAATAGAGCAATACTCTAGTACCTGAAATCCTGTAGTAAATTAATGGAAGAGAAGTCTGTGTAAGACTGTACAGAAAGGGAAAGAGATACCTTAAATGACTACTGTCACCAGTCTCACTCACTGTCTCTTGGGCTGCACTTACTCACACCCAGATGTTCACAAGCTGCCCACAATCATAACTGAACAACACCAAAAGCTAGGATTTCAGTTTCCTCAACAGATCTCTTGGGAGAGAAAACTCATTTCTAGACAGACTTGAAGTGCCTCTGAGAACTCAGCAATGACTATGGGATAAACTTTTGCCTCTGAACCTTGCTTATCTTGTCTTCCATTAATCTTAGGCACTGTTGCTACCCATTGCCTTTAATTCCTCATTTTGGCTGTATTTCTGGCTGTAACTTGATTTCTGGTTGTGTAAGAGGGGTGAGAATGGCATATGTGATATAGCCTTGTTGCCATCATCTTGTTTATACACAGATGAGAAGACCTGCATCCCGACAGCAGCACGTTTCTCTGTGTTTACAAGGCTGACTGCTCCGTGTGTGCCTGTGTACTTGGGTATTGAGTGCTAAGTCCTATTGTTTTAACCCTTCATTTTCTTCTGGTGCCCTCACATGGGCTGACACACTCAGACAAATCTGGTATTTCTGCCACAAATATTTCTGTACCTAAAGTCTGAATGGAGAAATAGAGCTAGATTTTACAATTGTGGTGATTTATTTTGGTCACTTAGCCTTTTGCTGGTATATGAATACTTAAACCATGAGACATAAACCAGATGTACAGGGTTTTCAGTGCTGTT
>WAAG01077694.1:0-32448 GCA_013390105.1 Tichodroma muraria
TAATCACACGTGCAAAGTGTCTAAGTGCACCCAGAGAGCAGAAGCTTTTTGGAAAGGACAGAATGTCTGCATGGGATGCTGGAGTCCTGCGACAGCCAAGGATCAACCACAGGATAAAAATCTTCTTTACACAGGAATGGAAAAAAGACTGGAAAGACGAGGTAAAATGAGATCATCTCCCAAGAAGTTCTGCAGATTTTTAGGAGGATCAGGCTGGACAAGTGCCACAGCAGAGACATGAGAAAAGAGGAGAAAATCTCCCTTGGGGATACACTGGAGACAGTAGTTGCAGGAACAGTATCAGCAAGATTAAGTAGGCATTCTGGGACATGGAGCAAAAACACTGTTTAGAAGGGAGAGCGCAGTCTTCAATGGCCTGTGATTCATTAGTGGTCTGTGGTGAGCTGCTCACCACAGAAAATCAGACAGGGCAGTGTGATGAACACCACAGGAGACAAAGTAACTCCCCCTGGTAAACCATTGCTCTCTGACACCTAAACAAGACACTTGGCGGCTCATCCATGAAGTTTCAAGATTTTCCAGTCAGCCCCAGGAAAAGGCCTGTTTCAACAAGGGCAGCACTACCAGGACTGCTAAGTTTGACCACCAATAAGAGTCATAATGGGCACAGCTCTGAATAAGCCTCCCTGTAACTGGGACTGACTGCAGCTGGCAGTCCTTCAGACTGGCACAGAGGCCACTCCAGATCAAATTTCACTGTTGATTTAAGGAGCCCTTTGCCAGCAAATTGTGTCCCACAGTACTCGGCTGAACTAATTTCCAATTTGGTCCATTGCCCACTGCTGTTGTCAGAAATCCCGAGGAACCGAGGACACAGAGCTGGTTTTTCTGCAAGTCCCGTGTCAGACCTTTCTTCCTCACCCCCTCAATTTTGAGCACATTGTCCCATTTCAAGAAAGTCTGAAAGAAAGATGCAAACCTCAGCAACAATCGATATCTAAATATTTTTTCAATGGGCAGCTAAGCAGGAGCCCCAGCTCATGTCCATGGTAAAGGAAGTGGGAAGGTATCCCACAGGCTGCATGAATTCAGACTTACCCACACCAAATGCTGGCTCTTTGGTTGTTTATTTCAGGCCTAGGGCTGGCTCTTGGCCAACACTAGGAGACATTGAGAATGCTGCTATATTGTGCAGCTGTTCTGGTGGGGCTGGAGTTATTGAAGTGCATGGAAAGAACGGACACAGATAAGTTGGCAACTTGGCTTCATTAGTGTGACTGTTGATGGAACATGTTATTTCATTGCTCAAAAGAAAGCTTCAATATTATTGGAAAGGATGAAATTCGCAAGGGAAACCAAAACCACAAGAAAAAAAAAAAAAAAGAAGAAGGAAGTTGTTTTACTTGCTAGCAATTCAACTCTGAGACAAAAGAAAATGAAAGACTATCCCCTACCATTTGGATCCTCAAACATTAAATATATAAACTTATTGCTGTGATAGCTTCTCCAGACATGAGTCATACATTTTGAAACCTTATGGGGTCAATCAATTTAACTTCATAAATGAATTACACCACCAAAACCTGACCAAAACCAGACCATTGTATCCAGACTGGCTCATTTCAACCTTTCAGAGCTGTCAATAAAACTGTGTGTGAGCTGAAATGCTTACCAGCAAAAGCTGAGAGCAGTAAATCAAATTTAATAGGCTGGTTTTGTTGACTATACAGGAATGATGCCTGAAAAAAAACAACCCAAGCCTCAACTAATGAAATTCCTAAAGGATACACAAAGACTGTTTCATTTCTACGTGCCTAATGATCTGGGTTTCTGTTTGGTTGTTTTTATGTGCATAATCCCCAGAATTACTAAATTAAGACCAGCACTTAACATATAAAATATTTATAAGGGCTTCCCTGACAAAAAAGATCTATTGCTTCCCTCAATAGCTGGTTCCCATAGTTAATTACTCTCATTTATGTTTAATTTAAATTTGTGTCCCTTCATTTCCCAGCAGCTTGATATTTTTTATGCTATTATCTGCTACATTAAAGTGCCCTTCTCCTTCATTTATCTTTGCTCCATGTGGTCAAGTTGCCTTTAAAACTTTTCTTTGAAAAAAATTTACATTCTTCTGCCTCCCCTACAGATGACTGTGGCCTCTCACTGCATTATAATGGGGCTTGGGTTTAATTTATTTTACTTTTGCTGAGATGGCATGAAGAATAATAGTGTTTCCATCCTCATCTTTATTTTCAGCTGTTTTATTTCTCTTACAGCAAATACACTGCCAGTATACGATGCCAAAGTGATAAGAAGAAAACAGAAATCAGAATTCTTTACTATCCAGCTAACCCCATACTGTCCTCCTCTCCTACAGAGCCTGTAAGATCACCAGCCTGGGTAGAGATGGTCTCCCCTGATATTAGGAAAGAAATGTTGTATCTCCAGCACTGTGGAATAAGTGCAGTCAGCAAATGTCAGCTTCAAATGGCAAAGTCATGAGCCAGCAGAGACCTGAGCTTGCTCCTGCTCTGCATCAGGACCAAATAAATAATGTCCAGGCATGAAATACAGTATCAGTGATCAATACCTGGAGTCATCTTATTCTCTGAGTCAAAAATAAACCTTCTCTAGGTGCAAGAGTGGCTGTCCATTCTCTAAACAAAACTGAAAAGCTGGAGAAGCAGTGAACACAGCAACTTTAATTTCATGTTATAGTCAGCTGTAGTGCTGATGTTCATTAACTCTGTATAATGTTGCTTTGGTTAATCTCATAATGGTGTGCCCCAGAAATAGAATGACATCTGCTATTTAGGATAGGTTTGGTACAATTATGCCTTTCGTATAAGTATTTCGTATAAGTAGTATTTGTGTCTCATTTCTTTCAAGGATATGTAACTTTACTAAACCAGAAAAAGATGACTATAAATGTCTTCTGCTGTGATATAAAGCTCACATTACAAAACACAGATCTCACAAAATTACTCTTGTTTGCATTCTGAAGATGGAGTTTGTCATTAGAAAGATGAACACTTTACATTCTTCTTATATTTTCTAATATTATAAAGACAGGTATTATAGCAAGCACCATAATCTGTTACACTGCAGTGCAAACAGTGCACATCACCTCCCTAATAAAACTGCAATAGTAAGAGATAGGAGTTCATTATTTTCTTTGCCTTCTGTCAGGATATTGCTGATCCATGTAATTACTGCAGTTGCAGAGACACAGTTGGGACAGCATCAGGACTTTTCTCTAGGCACTTGCACTACACTGATACTGTACTGATACTGGGACTGCACTGCTCCCAGCATTGTTATACTGGGAATATAGGTATGAAAAGCTCCATTTGTATTTTAATACCTGTTAAAAATTACAGGCAAGCTGCAATTTCATAGCATTTAACTTGGAGATAGCAGCTTGCTGCCCAGGCTGAGGTGGATAAAGCTGAACACTCAGTAGGGTCCTACCCTTTCCTTGAGAGAGGCAAGGTCACATACATCTCACTAAGGAACAATAGCCCATTTACAGGTTCTTTTCCAGTGACCGAGGCCAGAAAAGCCTGTCATGGTCACAAACACATGAAGTGAAAGGTTTTCCAACTCTGCACATTTCATTTCATGCATACAAGTGTAGATTTATCTAAAACATGCACTGGGGATGTACTGGTTTGGGCTGATCTTGTGATCAGGCAGGGAGGACATCTGCAGGGCATGCACAGTAGGTTTACACAGGAGATCTGTGTTCATGTCCGTGCTCTGTCAAATTCAGTATGAGGATGTGATTCTGTCCCTCTGGGGAGACACATCTTTGCTGCCCTGTTTCAGAGCTCATTGCAAACAGGCTGCTTGCTCTTGTGCCAAACTGCCAGAATTGGTGATCTCATCTGAAAGGAAGCACTGGTCGATGATTTAGTTTTACCAGCAGCTCAATGACCTAAGTATGTTTTCCTTCTAACGTACACAGGAGCATTTAATCTCCTGCTTTACTGGGCTCTGTTTGACTTCACTTACCATTATCACAATGACATGCTGGTGGAGAGCAGAGCTAACCATGGATTATGTACAGTACCCACAACAAATGTAATCAGGCTGAATTAGCAGGGATTGAGTCTCATGCTCCGGGAAATAAATTGCAGTATTACATTTGTCTTCTGTGAGCCTTTAACAGCCACAAAACACTCACAGCAGAGGCCTGTGGTCAACGTCAAACAAATTATACAAGGCATTTCATACTGTGATTAAGGTGAACTGGACCCCGCAGACAGATGCATGTGTACTCACAATTTATCTTTAAAGACTGTCTATAAATCCAAAAAAAAGGAGGTGTTGGTTGGCCTTTGATTTTGATGGGGAGGCAGGTTGTTGTGGGTTTTTTTTTGCTGTTAGGTATGAGGAGGATTTGAAGCAAAGTGGAATATAAGTATACTTAAAATTATATAACAGTATAAACAGTAAGGAGCATTTTTAAATCTTCTTCATTTAGAGGGGTACCAGGAATTACATCATGTTCTCAGAATCCATCTTTCACTGTCTGACACCAACACTGGCAGAACCATGATATGCTACAAATTAATGATCAAACACATCCTATACTTCATCTAATATACACACATGAAAAAGTAAATTTGATCCTGACAAATGTTATTTCAAAGCTTTTCCCTCCACACCTTCCAATTGTGACTTGCAGCATTTCAATGAAGTATGTCAGCTAAAAGAGCTGAAAAAATATCAAAAATACCAAGAGGCCAGGTCTTTAGAGGTCTATCAAGCTGTGTGAGCTACACTACCCCTTAAAAAGGGCTGGAGGACAAGCAGATCTTTCTCCTGTTGAGATGGTCAGTGCCATGCTCTGTGAACCACTGGGTTTCCTCTGTGCTTGCTGGCTTGCTTCTCACATAAAGCCTGGGGAAAGCAAGGGCACCCCTCTTTTGGGAGTCCATCATCCCAGATATCTAACACACAGAAAAAAAGGGCATCAGATCTTTTTTCTCCTGCTGGCTATGCCTTACATTAGCTCAGCCCAAAGCACCTCTCCTCTGCCTTCCTTGCTTCTCCTAGGTCAGTGATGACTCATCTGTACTTTAATGGAGGTCCCTGAGGCTTAATTCATTATCTGAGAAGAGCTTTGAGACCATCACGTGAAGGGTATTACAGAAGTGCAAGGAGGTCAATTCTTGTAACTCATACCCATATGCTATATTTGTGCCTTTGCATATTTTTTTCTTTTTAGAAAACCAAAATTTGTACCTCATCCTAGAGCAGGGAGGGAGCCGTTCACTCCCTCTCCCGTGATGCATCCCCCCCTTGCTTTCTTGTGCACAAGGTTTGGAAAAAGGGGGTCCAACATACCCAGCAATCGGATCTGCATGATGGCGCCGTGTAAAACGAAGAACATCCAGAGGGGCTGGGAACAGTCCGCGCAGACCTGCATGCCAATGCCGGCACCGTTGTGGCTCAAGTGCAGCTCGCCATCAGAATTCACCATAAATCCCAGGATGTCTCCACTCTGGAGGGGCACCACCACTCGGCAGATGGCCCAGAA
This sequence comes from Tichodroma muraria, assembly GCA_013390105.1. Lineage (NCBI taxonomy): Eukaryota > Metazoa > Chordata > Aves > Passeriformes > Sittidae > Tichodroma > Tichodroma muraria. Next base: position 5,510 of record WAAG01077694.1, read on the forward strand.
CTCCTTTCGGTCGACCAGGGATTCGGGGTTGTAGGGGAGGTCGCTGGGGCGCAGGGTGCCGGGGTCGCAGGACGTCACCCCGTAGGACAGCGTCCCTGTGCGCACGGCGTTGGACTTGTTGATTTTGACAAAAATGGTTTCGTTGATCCGAAGGGGTCTGCTGGTGAACACCAAAGTCCTCTCCTCCCGGGCGTGCTCCAGGCGGGCCACGGTTTGGTCATCGAGGATTTTGACGTGGGGTCCCCGGAGGTGGTGGAAGCGGAGGTCGCTCTCCAGCTGGGACGGGAGGAGGTGGGAGTGCTGGGAGTTGAGGGAGTTCTGCGGGATGGGGCAGGTGGTGGCCGTCACGTGGAAGGTGTCCTCCTGCAGGTTGAGGTCACACAGGCTGACCGAGAGGCGCGTGTCCTCTGTGTCCCGCCGCAGCGAGGGCCGGCGGATGGCCGTGAAGGAGCGGGGCCGCAGGCAGTCGGGAGGGATGATTTCACTGTCTGTGAGGAGAAAGAGAACAAAACAAGGGGTCGCTTTCGGAGAAAATGAAAATGTCCAGGAGCTTGAAAATATATGGGTTTGCTTGATGCGTTTAAAAGGGAGAATCAGAGACCTGCTGCCATTAATAAATTTTCCCCTTTGAAATATGGGAGAAGAGTATCATAAAATGTATTTGCAATCAATTGCTGTTCTTGTACTTTCCCAACCAGCAACAACATTTCTAGCTTCTGAGCAGGCAGACTCAAAATCAATGACAAGAATTGCGCAAGGGAGGCTCTCCTTGGAGAGGGAAAGCAGAGGATAAATATCTGAAATATACCCTCAACATGCCAATCAATATCTCTACAGGCTCCAAGTTTTCATGCCTTCTTTACTGTCTACAGTAATTCTCACACACTTATGAAATAAATATCTAGCTATGCATTTTTATATTTTAAAAAAAACCGCTATGTTCAGCTCTGTATTATTTATCACCATATGAAATTTAATTAATATTCCTGTCCATAACTAATCATTAGTGTTCTGGTTCTCACTGCAGAGCAGTACAGGTATGAATTTTACAGTGTAGAATTTGAGAATATGCCAGGTTTTAGAAACACAATACAATCATTTATTATTTCCAAGCCAAATAGTTAAAATACGAATCCACAGATATATAACTAAGAAAGATAATGCTCAGACATTCAAATCCACCAGTGGAAACAAAATTGCACCTTATCTTCTTTGTTAGTATCACCTGCTGCTTCAAGAACTAATCATTTTATTTGATTCTTCTTCTGAGGAACATACTCCCCTGTCTTTAATGCTGAAATTACTTATATTTAAAACATCTTTAGCTGTGCTGTTGTCTTAGAAATTTTAAAGAACACTATACTGAGAAAAAAACCTTCATTAAAACATTATAAAGAAAGTTGAGATAATGCAAGAATTTATTCTTATGTCCAGCTTTCTGAACTCTAAGAAGGATGAGGAGACCATTCACTTGTGTGAAAATTGAGTATTTGGGAAACTCCTGGGACGGTGTAGGAAGCTGTGACCCAATTGGACTGAAGTCTCTTGTGGCTTCTGGGCTGTTGAGCCCAGGTCCAAATAGCAGGAGGTGACACCACCCTACACAGCACAAAGCAACACAGCAGACCCCAGCATGGGACATGCTGCGAACACAGCACAAGGTGGAACAAGAGGAAGAGGCAAAGTTGTCCCTAAAGCACATGCAGTGCTTTAGTCCCTTGCAGTGGACTCTTGGACTCTTCTTCCAGCCATATGTCCTTAGGATTTTCTTTATGACAACAAAAAGCAGGACATCAGGTTATCTGAGGATTTTCCCAATGGGATGTACTCTCTCCCAGTACAGCAGAGTAGTAGCTCTGTACTGGTGTGCCAAGGAATAAAGCCAGCTACTGAGTAACCAACATCTCCTGCAATATCTGAGGTCTGACTAACAGCCTTTCCTGTCCTTCTCTTCTGGGAGCCCTGACAAGAGCACACCCACACAAGGTTTGGCTTCAGTGGAGCTCTTTGCTTTGCTTAAACTGGATTATTCCAGGCTCCTCTTTAAATAAACTGCTATTACAAGGGAAGCAGAGTCCTAAAATAAAAATGCGCTTTGTTTCTCATATTTGATTTTCTGCATACTGATATTTCAGCCTCTCAGAAGTTAATTGAAGAAAAGGAGGAATAAATAAAATCAGAAATTACCCCAAGTAATCTAGAAGTGGGTCACATTAATGCTTTGAAATATATGGGCTAGCATTTGCATTCCAAGTGCTCCTGCTGGATAGCACTGGACTTATTTTATCTTCCTTTAGCTGGAAACCTACATAGGAGAACAAATTAATACTGGCAGTTGATGACAATCCTTTTGTGTAGGTGAATGGATAGAGACCTTTCTGAATAGGAACAGAAGGTCCTCTCTATTTTATTCCCTGCAACTATGCATGTGCAGCCTGGCTGACAAGCGTGATGTGTGGGTAGCTTGCAGCCAGAGTTTTGAAACATCTTGTTTTCCACCAGGATGCTTGCATTTCCCTTTGGCTGCTGGACAGAATATCTTTTTCCATCTGAAAAGAGGTTAAGAGAGATGGAGTTCTGCAGACAAGACACATGGCCATGATAGCAAACCAGGGTTACATATCCAACTGTTTTACTTAAATCCCTCAGTAGCTCAGATGCATGGCCACCTAAGGAATAAGATGTCCCTAGCATATAGAAACGACTGTGACACTTGGTTCATTAATGTTTGCAAATAACCATGGAAGAAAGGATTGCAGTTTACTGGCTTCTGAAGTATGTTTGTGAAAATTTAGAGATGAGTCTCTAAGAGATGCTGGCCTGCATCACAAAATATCCAGCCAAAGGAAAAAAAAAAAATCCCATTGAATATAAATCAAAACAAAAGTGGGATTCATCTTTTGGGGTAGTAGGTAGGTTGGAAGACATGTGGAATGCCATTTACCCAGAATAAGTGATAATGACCAAGGGCTGTGAAAGAACAATTCTGGTGAAATGTGGAACAAATGAGGTGACTTTGACCACTTTCTTTCAGAAAAAGATGCCCAGGAATTAGTTGTTTTCTTCCTCTAAAGCTTCAGTTCTCACTTTTTAAACACAGACCAAACTAGTCATGCTGAATACAGATGAAGCTCTTCATGCTGGAGTGGCCCATAAGACAGCCTTAGCCCTGCAGAGCATTTACAAGTGATCTTTAATGCCTACAAAGGAGAGACTCCTTTGTTTAGGAGCATTTATATTTACTGAGGCAAATCTGGGGGACACATCAAAAAGACTGAAAGACTTCACGTGATGAGACCATAAGACACAAAATGGGTCCAACAGCCCATTACCAAGGACCACCCAGCTTCAGCCTGAAGAATTTAGAAATCATTCATCTTTTCATTAAACATCCAAGGCTATAAAATTTCTTGTATAAGACAGTTGGCAGTGTTTCTTTGGGAAAAGTCAATTGATGAGAGACCTCCTTGGATGAGAATAGATGGACTTGTGAAGACCACAGCTATCCCTAAGCCACCAGAGCAAGCATTAACCCAGTGGCTGGGATACCACCAGCAAGCTGGCCTTGACCATGGCAGCTCAGTGGAGCTGGCTGCCCAGGTAGCTCTCCAGAGAGGTTTTGCTGAGCTCTGCATCAGTGCAGTTACGATGTTATTTCTGGATTTTGAAACTTAAAGTTTCTCATAGCAGTACAGACAAAGCCAAAGTGGAAAGGATTTATACTAAATACAGATTTTCTGCTCCTCAGTTGGAGAATCTGAGGCACTGAATTTAAAGGATGCCTGTCTTCACAAATGCCTTTGTATTTTTTTCTAGCTTTGTTTGAGAAAAGAAGTAAGGAAGAGTAATTAATTTATCTAAGTAGAGATGAAGGGCACTTGAGCAGTTCAGCTGCCTTCTGTTTTCTTCTCCTCTTTAGTGGAGTTCATCTGCAAAATTTAGATGCTCAGCAGGTGATTCCTTACACAGAAAAATAATTTGAAGTATCTTCCTCAGACCAGAGGCTTCAAAGTTTTCCATTTCCCTGCTCAGAGGGCATGTAAGAGCTTCCCACTTTGTGCAAGCTCAAAGCAACTGCAGTAACACTCTAAAACAGCTTTTACAAGGAGCTGGTGAGCAGACAGATACAGCTGAAATCACTGCACTCAGATCAAAAGTATTTCACTACCACCTTTCTTTTGAACCACTGCCAAATGTTGTCTTCTCAAAATAATTTTCTTCTTTAAACACGTGTTATGTTAATATGTAGAATATGTATTTATTATAGAGATCACATACGTGCACGTTGAATACACCAGCATGCACAGATCATCTCAGCCCCACACACACCCGAAGGGGATGTGTTGCTGTCAGACTGTCAAATCATCATTTCCCTCCTCTTTTTCAGTACTGTCTGTTACTGCCCGAAGGCTTGACTTCCCAAGGTCACAAGCAGCTAATATTCATACACCTGTAAAGGCTCTAAGACAGCAGAGCAAACTCAGCTGGATGTACACACACGCTGGAAACTCAGTCTGTGTTTAACTGCAGCTCAAAGGACACAGACCTCCTCTTGATCAGTTTCCTGAGACTGGTGCAATCCTACGAACTCCATGAATTGTAATTCTTCAGAGTATGAGATCTACAACAAGTCTCCAGAATGAGCTATGGAACCAAGTATAAATAAACCAACTTTGACACTTATTACTACAAAAAATAACTTATAATTTGGGGAATCAGACCATTCTGTGAGAACCTTAAGAACATATTTCATTTCTAATGATCCTCCCTCCCTCCCAGAAGAGAGAAATGCTGAGAAGTCAAGGAAGTGCCTAGTGATTCCTTGCATCTGGAGAACATTTCTGTCCTCAGCTACTAAGCCAAGAGTAAAAAATTGGCAAGGCCAGAATTTTGCTGGTATGATGCTTCCCTTTCTAAGTGAAGACTCAGGGTTTTCCTTCCTTCTGTTCTTTGCTTTACTTTTTCACAAGTGCAATCTTCTTCTCTTAATCCCTCACTTCAGTGGGTGATGGTATTACCCAGTACTCATGGTATAATTTCCATGACCAAGGAATCTCAGGGGTACTAAGATACCAGAAGACGTTGAAGTCAGAGGCCCCTGCAAGAATATTCTGTGTAAACCTGCACCTGCAAAAGGATCTATACTGTATTATTCCCACCACACTCGAGCGGCTCCATTCCCACTGAGGAGTGCAGATGAAGGCTCTTCTTCCCACCATCAGCTCTACCTGTCATAAGGAGTTACCCAGGGAGGACAGCTGCCCTTCCAACACCTGTAATCTTGCAGTGTAGACCACTGACCCTCCTCCATGGTCTACAGCAGAACTATGCACCAAACAGTCCATTTGGCAGGATTTTGATGCTGCAGAGGGAGATGTTTGAAATATGAGGCAGATGTACCACACTGTAAAATAACATCACACTCAAGGGCAATTGGGGAAAGCAACCAGTTGTCAGACAAGAAATAAACCTGTGCTTCTGGAAACCTTCTGTCTCTCACAGGCTCGTACTCCCCATCGTGGGAGTGCATTATTAATCTCAGCTCAGCTGCCTTGTGTCGTGCTGGGGCAGTCACTGCTCCCTCGCTGGCTTAGTCCTGGCAAGCTGATGTGCACTGCTGGGGGGCTGCCATGCTACAGTGCAGAAGAAGCCAGAAAACTTTCTGTATGTTGTTTATAGCTCAACTTATTATGCACTTTAAGGTGACTGAGGGTTGAAAATGTGGTAAAATGGAAGCAACTTATATTCTCATTTATCCCTCCTAAAGTAAGGATGGAGATCACTGCAACTGGTGGCAAGGAGTAATACCTGTCATCAAACTCCATTGGTTGCCAGCTTGCCTGATGTGTGTATGGCATCCAGCCCACAGCATCACCTCCAGTGGAAAGAAGAAAAGCATCTGTGACTGGGTCTGGGAAGAGAAGGACCATTCTGTAGCCCTGGGTTCAAAATCCACCCAAATTAATGGGTGACTGAAAGCAGATTTTCATGCAGCCTGCTGTACTCATGGTGTAAAGACATCCCCATCACCGTGGGATGCTTTGCTCTAGGCTCCCTCAGTCTCTGCCATGTGTATCCTAACTGCTTTGTTGTAGCAGGAGGAGCTATGCAAGCAGGAGAGTCAAAACCATACTTACTTAAAATAAACACAGGAGAAAAACTGAAAAGTGAAGAATGCTGAGGCCCTGCTCACAGTCATTAAGAGGTAAAGCTCTATGCACAGAGCATGTCCAAAGTGCTTTTCCCCGCTGGCCATGTGAGAGGAGATACTTATAAAACTATCTGGTTTTTTGCAAACTCTTACTCTACATGTGAGGTCTGGAGAGGAGACTGGGATCTGCCACGCTCCTGGACAGGTCCTTCTGCTCTGATTCTGCACACAGGTTCTCCCCTTGCTGCTTGTACTTATACATTGTGAATTTATATAATCCAAGACCACTCCATTGTGTTTATTTCTCATAAACCATCAGGCGCCAGAATGCAGCTTCTCGGACCATACAATGAAACCACTTTCAGAGCATTATTGTAGCATGTGGGAGGCAAATGTTTAAAATCCCTCAAAGGAATGATTCAGACTAAAAATGTCTTTTGCCGTATACTTAGGAATTCACTTCTACAAAGTACATTTCTCTTTATGAACAACTGAGAAATCAAACTGCCTGAGTTATTGCCTCTGATCAACCATTCCTTATTGAAAACACCCACATCAAATCAAGGACATCAGTTAAAATCTACTTACACAATATCTTACTATGTGCATTTCGCTACTTCATTGAGTATAAATATCCCATTTCAAATGGAGGTGCTCCTGTTTGCGCTCACTGCTCTGGCTTCTCTCTTTGCAAAACTACAGCCAACAGACAATGCCACTTGTACCAGCTATTTATGGAAGATGCCAGGCTGCTCTTTAAGAGACAATAAAATCTGCTCTGGAGCAGACTGCATCTGAGATCAGAACCCAGCTGCCAGGCTCTGCAGCAGAGGACACTCCTCACCATGTAAACAGAAAGAATATATAAGAGGTGAGTGGCAGGCAGGAAGAATTAGTGTTCTTATTTTATAGACTGGAAACTGTGGGATGGATTGAGCAGTCCAGAAGGATAGATGGCTTCTCTGGCAGAACTCTGAAGTGGAGCACCTTAGGGTTTAGCTCAGTGCACAACTAAACTACTCCATTTTCCATGGAACAACCTCTCATTTCCTAATTCTTCATCAATGCATTATTTTCTATCTGCTGCTCCTCTGGTTCTGTGTGCAAGTTGCTCTACTCACCTCAAAAATCAACCTACTTGGGACTGCTCACCCGCTACAGATCCCAGTGGCCAGCATGGAAACCACTACTCCAGAATTTCTCCTTCCCCACCACGCACAGTCAGTGGAGAGCAAACACACATTTCATGTGCATCGACATGGTAAAAGCAGGAGTTAATTGCTACGTGCAAATATTGGCTTCCTGCCCACTGCAACCTGGAAGGTAAATTACCTGGTATTTCACATCAGCCATTTTCATTGCAGGAGTGGCAGTTATTTAAATCACCTGAGTCCGTGTTTGCCTATGACCAACGCAATCATAATCAACTTTCTGACAAGATACTCAGATGTTTTTTTCCAGTATTGATGGAAGCATTTGTGAGAATTTCTACAATAAACAAGGGACAGAAGTCAAAGCTCAAGCCGAGGGCTACAAGGAGTCCAAAGCCAAAGTTCTTCTGTGGGAGAAATAATTCATATTTACACTAAAAATTATCACCAGATTTTAAAGCTGGTTTACAAAAGAAAGCAGATCATTGACCCTGTGGAACCAATTGCAAGGCTACAAACATCTGCCACTTTAACAGAAATGAGCGGAAACCAACAGTGCTTACGTTCATCTCCCTGGACTCATCTTTGCTTTGTGTTTGCATTTACTTGGATAAAAATCAGCATTTTAAAAGGCATTTTGGGAGATACTGAGCACTACAACTATTTGGTTTGTATGACTCAGTTTTGGAGAGGTGATAAAATATGGGATGGAAGAGAATAAACTTAGTCTTTAGTTGTTACCAACAGCTAGGTGTTTGATAAATTTATTGTGTAGATCTGGTGGCTTCCTGTGGCCATTTAGCACCAAATCCTGCTTTGAGGTAATGGTGCTTTTATACCATCAGGCAGGTGGTGTCCTGCCAAATGAATCTCAGGAAAACCCTTGGGATCTGTTCAGAGTACTTTTCTAAGAACACAAATATGCCCTTGGTTTGCTGTGACTATCACAGATTTCTTGTCATGGGTTGTCAATGTTGCACCAATAGTACAGACAAAATATCAGCAAAACAAATCAGAAAAAAACCAAACAAATTATCTGGATTCTAAAAGGATGTGAGCTCATGTGCTGCCAGTTTCCAAGTTTAAATATTCAAAAAGGGAAAATAAAAATCCCTGAGCTTTAGAGAATTGTGGCTGTTTTTAAGCCAGAGTGAGGAACTTCAGTTCCCAGGCCAGCTTAGTAATTGAATTGATCATCTGCATATTCTTCAATAAAATCTAAGGAATGAAAGCATACAGTCTTATACATGGACCGATAAATTGTAGTTTTGGGGCATGTATTATCTAATAAAGGGTTCTGAACCAGTCTGGTTTATAACAAATATTCATACAATTCTGCCTAACATCTGTAAGCATGTCAAATTGATTTGCACATGTGAAACAGCACAAAGAGCATAACTAGCCTCATAAAACTGAAATAAATTACTGCTCTCCTTAGAAAATATGAATGTTCTGAAAGACTCTGACAGTAGGTTATGGAGAACAAACTTCCATATGTGTGTTACAGTTATGCATTTGTTTTCTTTTCCACAAAAGCTGATGCTCAGAGAGAATCTGCAGGGTATTGGCAACATCTGTGCTATAAACAAAACATTTGAGTTTCATTCAGGCTTTTCATTCGGGGTAATTCATCCTCCCCAGCCAGCATTTTTGAAGACTGACAAACATCCTTCAGGTTGAAGATGTACCTATCCACTGCCACAGCCACCTCTGGATATTGGCCCCTCCTGGTCTGAGCCCCTTTATTTTGTTCATGGGTTTTCTAACTCTCTTTAAACTCAGAGAAATACGGTTTGAGCAGAAACCATGTGCCCTAGGTTTTGTGGAGACAACCTAGATCCTGTTATTCACTCCTTAATCCATCTCCCACTCACATACGAAATCTCTGAACTTTACTCCCACCCCAGCCAATGATTTTCACTTCCATGCTCCAGGCCTCTTAGACTCCATGATCAATTATTATTAGCCCTCTTAGAAACCACAGCAAAACAATCACCACTTTTAGGACCATACCAATATTATTTTAATCTCAGTCCTGCCTCTCTCTGTAGGGTGACCCACATTTCTCTTCCATTTCCTTTGACTATTTCTATAGATGGAAAGCCTTTTTTGCTTGTTTTGGTTACCTGTAATAGACTTAATTCTCCCAAGAGACTGTTAATTGTCACTTTATCTGATGTTTCCTGATCTTTAAAAGGTAAATTTCTCTGTAGAAAAGCTCCAGATTTTTTTCTTTTTTACCTTCTTCATGGGAAATTAGGGCAATGATTGCTAGTCCTTATTGTCTAGTAACTTTATAGAGCTGTCTTCTAATAGCTCTGACTCCGTTGCTCACTCCTGGCACTATCATCCCTTTTACCCTCCTATCCTCCTAGGAATTCTGACCCTCTTATCTCACCTGTTCAGGTAAGAACACAGTTGCATGCAGTGTTAACCCCACAACTTTACCTTATGTTACTGTGCAAACGTTTCCATAGCATCTCAGTGCTCACAGCCAATTTCCAAGCTGCATCAGGCACAGTCCCCCATCCCCTGAATCACCTGACAGCAATTTTCTTCAAAACAAGCACTTTAGGCCTCCCTCCCATTTACCATCCCCCCTGTCTGCATCTATCCTTTTTCACACATTTTCCTTTACCCCTGTGCCTTCAGGCAGCCATGGAGACGATGGCTCCTTCTGCAGCTTCTCCCCACATTTCCCAGTGCCGGGCTCCTGCCATCACTGGTGGCTTTGCAAAGAGCTGCTGAGGGATAGCACAACCCAGCAACAACCACCTCGTACCTGTCAGGGTCTCTCCAAGGGCCAGCATTTTACCCAGCACCATTGCTTATTGAACTGACTTAATGCCACTGGGGGAAGACTCAATTCCTTAGGAATCCCAGGATCCTGGGCTCGCAGCAGTCCTGCTTGGTTCAGAAAAGCACTGCTAAATGATAAGCTGCCTGGACACCACAAGGATTTTGCTGCTAAAAGCAGAAAAATTTGAATTTTTTTTCACCTAAAAGAGCTAAAAGCATATTTTCCAGTGAAGATGCACCCTCTGAAATGCAGTAACAACACATAATATTTCATATCCTACCTGAAGAAAAAGTAAAATTATGAAGATAAAGTATTACAGGTTAACCTGAAGCAGAGTGTTCAGTTTGTCTTACTTCCTTTTATAAAAGCAAATGGATATTGGATCAAGAGCTTCTCCATTTGGTTTCTGAGGCTTGTTTGGAAATCACTGTTGCCAGTGATTTTTCAAAATTAAAATGTTATTTCAAGACTCAACAGTGAAATACAGAATTTTGGAAATAGTGAAAGAAAACAGCTAAAGTTTGCCAAAAGTATTTCAATTTTTCAACCATGACTAACTAAGTTTACAGATATCTCTCCTCCTCCAAGCTGGTTCCTCATCTAAAGATCTAACAAACATATATCTGAAAGAATGTACATCGTGCTATTTATCCAGAATATTTTGTTTTAATTCCTTTTAATATCTATTTCTTGGAGAATTTCCACCCATAATCCAGCATGAAGGAGTTCTCAAAAAATTTCTGACTCACTTTCCACATGTACAAAATGACACTACAACCACTACACCCCATCCACCCCACTGCTATTCCAGAGCTGGTGGAGTCTGCAAGATGCATTCTCCCAGCTATGCATGGAAGCAGTAAATCAAGGCCTTGTTTGATGAGCTTGTTTTAAAATAGCACAATTACTGCTGTCTGCATCAATTCAGGAAGGCTCTGTACGTGTTTAGGCATGTTCCATGTTGCAACAGCACTTCAACATACACTTCCTCTAAACAAGTATTTATATCCCACTGAAGGCAAGAGGATGTACACATAAGCATATCAGCAGTCCCACACCAGGAGCACAGGGTAAGGCTTAAAAACTACATTCCACAGAACAAAAAAAATTGTTCTCTAAACTTCACTTTCCGTCTGTCCCCTTGCGTTGTGTCAGTGGAGAGAACAGCAAAGGAGATTTCCTGAAACTAAGCCTAGATCTCCCACTCTAGCTGTCCCTGCTGGACAAAATTATGGGGGAACCAGAGAAAGAGTCCATGCTCACTTCCACCAAGGTACATAATTGAAAATGTCCTCTCTTTTACAAATTCTTCATATATTTTGTCATGGCAAACGCCCATTAGGCTTGTGATTTCTTTAAAAGTTATTTTGATACCCTAATCTAAAGGAACTAAAGAACTGAATCTTGCCACCAGAGCTTCAGCCAACTCCCTAACAAGCAAAAGATGATTTTCATTCTCACCTACCCCAGATAAAAGCTTCAACACCTTGCCTATCAGTAAACATAATTTGAATGCACAGATCATAGAATCCACTTCATCCACAGATCATTCATCCACTTGTCCAGTTTCAATCTGTTAACCAATCTGGTAAACAATATAGGGACGACTCTCCCAAACTCAAGAATTTCTCATCCCATTAGTAGACTCATTTCTCTTCACCTTCTGCCACCTTCAGCATCAATGTTTAAAGCAATATTTGGTGAGAATATTGTGAACCTTTCTACATCTGCTGTGAATTGTTGTAGGGAACTATCAAACCCTTGCTACATAATAATAAAAATTGCAGTTTGATGTGCTTACATCAACTGAAATGTCATCACCCACACCAGTAATGCCTCGCTCAAAGGAATCTGGGACTGATCCCAAATCTGTCTGGGATCTGGATATTAGAGAAAAAAGACCTCTCCACCTCTCCCCACTGTGCTCAGTACAGTCCCACTGTTGCTGGCACTGTAACAGCTAGGATTTTATAAATGTCTTTGTTCTCAAGCACAGATGTAGTCCAGTGATCAGAGCAAGAGTCTGGATAATTCACATCAACACCCATTCCCACCCACCATAGTATGGTTCTGGGAAGGCACATAGCTAAACCTGTAAAAGCATTTCTGAGGGCAGAATAAGCAGAGGATGTGGTCAAATTCTCCTGGTATCTAAAACAGAGAAGAAAGAGTTACTGCTGCCTGTATTTCTTTTCTGTAACTTTTTTTTTTTCATATCAAAGTATGCAAAAGGAAAGAAAAAAAGAAAGAAAAAAAAAAGAAAAAAAAGAAATCCCAGCGAGGCACAGAGATGACTTATGCTCAGGAAGAAGTTGATGGCCACATGCAGAAAAGGCTTCAGGAAGCTGTGCTCCAGCCCAGGAAAAGCCTTGTCCCCAGCCCCTTTGCTCTGTGTCCATAGAAGACACAGAGCACACAGACAGTGGTTGCCATAGCCACCCCTTTATGTTCCAGAGTCAAGTTTCCCTCTGCAGAGAAAGATTATTTATAAGGTGGCTTAGGTGTGCCTCGTGCCTGACAGTTAAAAATGGGAAGTCCCATCCCAGGGGATCTTATGGCCCTTATTAGACATAACACAGTGAGAGGGTACAATAAACACAGTGAAGAGGGTCAGGGCAGGATGGTGAGATGCTGCCTATGTGCCCTGTCAGCTCTTTAATTCTACCTGTTAAACACTGTGAGGGCTCTGCATCCCTGCTCATTTTTGCAAACATCCTGCTGGTCTGTTACATTGTAGCTGCTCAGGGATGGCACAGCCCTGACTGGGATGGGTTTCTCAGCTTCTCCAGGCCAAGCTGAACCCTCCACCCTGGAGCTAACAGCCCTTTTGAAGAGCTGTGAAGGCCAGGAAATCCCTCCTGGCTGAGCATCCTTCCCTCCACTAGACTACAGTGCTGAACATGCAGGTCCTGCTCCAAGCTGCCAACAAGGAAAATGGGCTGCTCTTAGCAGTCCAGCAATTTCCAATGAGGCCTGGCATCTAGGGGAAAATGGGAACAGCATTTAGTCCCTAAAGTGGCACGGAGAAATCATGGGGCTCATCAGGACTGCTGGAGTAGGCAATGAGTTACAGAGACTCCAAGTGACTACAGCCTTGTCTCCACCCCACACTGCTACTCGCAGGGGGCAGAGTGACAGCACTGAGAACAGAAATAGTGTCTGTCTGCTGGCTTGCTGACAGCCAGCACAGTGCATCTGGGATGCTGCATTCTGCTGGGGAGAGGTGAGGGTCACCCCGTGCTGCAGGCTCTGCCCTCCGGCTCTGCCACGTCGGCTCTGTCTCGTTGGCTGCCTCGCAGCTGGAAGAGCTGCCACAGCAGAAAAACTGCCCTGTCTGCACAGAAGTGAACAGGGACTGCCACCATGGCCCAAATCTGCAGGAAGGGTGATAAATGACAACTTCGCTACCCGCTGCATTTCAGTGATTCCTCCTGCCAGAATCATTTCACTTGGGTCTGTCAAAGCTGCTGCACTCGCCCGTGATGTCACAGGCTCAGGCAATGCCAATTCTATCCCGAGTGGTTTTGGCAGTACCTTGAAAATTCATTATTTGTGAGCAATGTGAGGCAAACATAATTTAGTAAGGAAACAAATAACAGGATGGCTGCTGGGTTCACTTTTACATCTACAACAAACAAAACACTTACGGGGTTACCAGAATTTTTAACCATAGGAGAAGCTGCTCACACAGAGGCTTTGCTGGGGCACAGACAGCTGCAGCACCTACGGGTGCAAGTTCAAGGGACAGTGTGGCTCGTGTGCCTGCCCCTGATGCTTTGAGAGGCTACCTAGAACAGAGGCTAGACAATGTTAAAGGGATAAACTAGGTATTAATTAAAAAGGCCTTCAAAGGATACACCTTGGGCAGTACTAGAGCCTGGCTGTGGCTACACCCAAGATGGACGCCAGATCATGAGTTTTCACACTTTTACAAGTTTTGGTCTATTTACATATTGGGGTTAATTGTCCAGTTACAGTTTCATGTTATGAAGTCCCATCCTCTCAGATTGCTCTCCTCAATTTGCTGCTGTTTATGGGTTTCGGGCCTGAAGCTGCAACAGTGTCCTTAGTTCTCAGGCTGGAAAAGGATTATTTTGTAAACAGTCTTCACATTGTAAACTTTCTTCACATAACTAAACTGTGAAAAGAACCTGCTAACACTTCAGGTGAAGTTCAGAGTTATATACTAATGCAGTACAGAACCTGAAACATATGAAAGCTAAAACTTAAAGCATCACCTCACCCTGCCCACTGCTAAAAGCTGTGATTAGAAGACATCATCCTTCATCTCTGTCCCCAGGAGGAGAGTCACCTCTACGTTCACGTCATCCTGTCAATAGTAGCCCATGCCCCAGAGCCCAGTTTTGGGAGCTGAGTCCCAGCTCCAGGTGTCATGGTGGCCCTTTCCAGAGGCACCAATGCTATGTCAGGGTTCATGGTCCATTTGAAATTAGTCATCCCAAAGTAACCTCCAGAGTCTTTCTCCACCTCTCAGCCCTCTGGGAAACCCTCTTCTCCTCAGAAATTTGACATTTCTTAATCTTGGCTTGTTTTCCAGGTCAGCAGCCTTGCTCCCCAGCACTCCCAGCCATTCAGCAAAGGCGTGTCAAATGCTGTCACTGTCTCTGTGCCTGTTTGCCATCCTGCTGAACATGCCTGCTCCGTGGGCAGCTGGAGGCAGAGCCTGGGAGCCAGCTCCTCTGACAACAGCTACACACACACTCAGGGTACGCTCTGCCACTGTGGTACCTGCCAAAACACCTCAAAGCTACTACCAGCACATATATTGCTGGTCCCAGAAACTGGCAGGAGGGGAACGATTCAAGGAACAAGGAAACCAGGCATGGCCAGGATTAGCCACTGAGCCCTGCAGGCTCCATCCATTTACCTCCCTGGCCATCCCCGTGCCATGCCCATGGCCGTGCCTTGCCTGCAATGCACAGCCACCTCTGCTTTGCTGGAGATTGCAGCCCTCGCAGTTGAATTCAAAGCTGGGCAATCCAGCACCATCAAGGAAAAGGATCAGCATGGTGCCAGACGACATTCACTACAAAAAATTGCTGCATTTGACACTGCTGCATTGAGAGCACCCAAACCTCAGCATGCCAGATCTGAGGCAGTGCTGCACTGGGATTGACTGCTTTCTCAAAACTGCATAAAAAGGTATTTTGCCCTAAATTAATTGCCTTTAATTAATTGTCACCATTACCCCAGGCAAACCTCATTGTGTCAAGCTGTCTAACTCTGCCCTGTTGTAGATCCAGGGCACTCTCCTGCCCCCCGATCTTCCTAGGTAATTAAAAAAGGGTCACTTTTTCCCAAAAAAGAGCAAGGCACCTGTGAATTTATGTGCCTAAGCACTTCCCATCATCAAACTTCATTTTATCCCAAGACTGAAAGCACAGCTTAGGCTGCAATTTAAAGCAAGGACCATTTCTGCCTTGCAGCAGCTGAGCAGCATCATCAGTTTTCTCCATGCACATGGGAGTGTAGATGCTCATAACTATTCAGCTGGTTCTGTAGTTTTACATTGAAAATATGTTGCTATGGAGAGCACAGCACGGGAACGTGCAGCTACCACAAGGCACCATGACACGAGCAGCCCACAGCTTCTGCTGATATTTTCAGGCTCTCCGCTGCCATCCACACAAAGGCTGAAAATAGACTTAAAGCTCAAATGAAGCATCTGTAATACTTCATTTCTGCCCATCCCTCCCCAAGGCACTGAGACTTTTTACAAAAATCCTACCAAGCATCCCACATACGCTCTGACGTCACCTTGCCGATTTCTAATTCCTCACTGCACACATGCCTCGAAAAGGAAATTCCCTCCAGCCCCATTTTCAATTCTATGTCCTACATCTGGGAAGCAGGTTTCCCTCTGGAGCCACCCTTCTGCTGGTACCCAGAGGGGCTACTCAGTCCTTATTACTTTTTAGCCACAACATAAAGCAAATCCCTTGTGCTGCTCTGCTGACTGAGAAGGATCTGATTTCTGTCATTTAAAGCTGACCTTGGGAAAGGTCATTCAGCAGCAGCAAACTGATCTGCAAATTCAGTGGAGGGAAAACTTGTCTGTGCTGTTGAAACCCCCGCCTTCACAGTATCCAGAATGCATGGGCTGGGTCCTGAAGGATGCTGAGCATTTCCTGATCTCGCTGACTTGATGAGACTTGGGAGAGCTCAGCCAAGGCAATGCAGACTTGAGCCCACAGCACTGTGAATGAATGATACCTTTGGGGTTATTCTTTTTTATGAATTTTTAAAATATCTGAAATAGTGTTTGTTTTCTTTCTCATACTCTGGAGGAATTGCTAAATCCTCAGCTGCACTATAAACATGCAGTCACCAGCTCTTGATTTCTAAAAATGTGTTTGTATTAAGCCATGAAATTATTTACAGTGGCCATAAACATCCTCCCAGCATCTGGCAGCCGAGAGAGGGCCTTGGAACTCACTAATTTACTTACATTGTAAACCACTTTCTAATAAATAAATAAGCTCTTAATATCTCACCCACAAGAAGAGGCACATTGCATACAATACTATATTTAGGGGTCCTTTAGAGGTCAAGGATTCAGCAGCTAAATTTCTCTGAGGATCTTTCTTTGGTGACTGTTTGTTTATGCCCAAATTAATGTCTTTATTTTGAAATCAGTTTAAAATTCTCACATTGCTTTGAATGTTGGAGAAGCAGCTGCTTGTTTCTTTTTAAGCCTTAATCAGGGTCAGATTGTGATCCCAGGGGCCCAAAGGGGCATTTAAATATTCAAGTAAATGCTTGCTGATCCTTCATAGTGACTTTCCTTGGAGGGAGTATGGAGCCTCCAGGGCTGGTTCCTGGAGTGGGGATGCTCTCCAGGCCAGAAGGATGCCCAATGCCAGAACTTGTAAAGAGAGGAGGTCAGGACACCTTCCTTCCTGGATAAGCACTCTGCAGCCCACCCACTGTCTTCCAGATAATATAAAGGGGACAGAAGGAAAAGAAATATCCCACACATCCCACTGGCTGCTGTGCGAAGGAAGAGACATGTTAGGGCCCCTAACAGCTGCTGAGAGTATCTAAACTGATGGGAACTCCTATAAAATTCATTGCAGTGCCTAAAGGACAAAGGAGGGTGAGTGGCCGGTTTAAAGCAATCCTGTATTGAAAACAATACTGTCAGATCAAAATTTGTGTTTTGTAAAAACTAATAGTAGTCTTTTTACAAAACTTACCATAAAAAAGGACTGTTTTCACATACTGCTTCACTTATATAAAAATACAAATCAAACTCTCCCCTAGCTGCAACCAGTGCTGGTTAAATGAAAACATGAACTGAACTGGCAAATAGGAGAAAAGAAATGTTTCATTCACTCCCCCTGCCCTAGATATGGAAGAGAGGAAAGAATGAATCAACTGTTAAAAATCAATTTTGTTTTAGTCATGTGAGGTTGTACTCAGGGACAGATAGAGAGCTGAATGAAGAACTTTAAAGTAGGAATCCAAATGTAAACAGGTCCTACTGTATCACCAGTGCTCTGTGAGCAAGTTCTGTGTGAGGGTCTAGTTATTCCATTTATCTACATTTGCAGATGGTCTCAGAGATCTCTAACAAACTGTAGAGTCCCTCTCCTCTCCCCTGCAGCCCCCATCTGCTCTGTTGGAAAAGATGAAGCTGCACCAAGACAAATCTGGACCATGCAGAGTCCCCCACCGTGCATGGCACGGGCACTTGGCACTCTTCCTTTTTGGTGTCACAGCCAACCCCTGGGGTGCCCTGAAGAATCTGTGCCTGCAGCAGAGTTCTGATGGTCTCTGATGCCTTTCCAAGCACCCAGGGGCAAAAAGAGCAGGTCACAAGGATGGTGGTAGCAACCCAGTGGCCAAAAAGACATAACCAGAATGTAAAATTGCTTTTACAGATGTGCCCCTGTTCCTGCGAGTTGTTTCCCACACGCATTCCCCTATTCAGTGCAGAAGCTCTGCAGAAACCTTTCTCAAATACAGTGACCTACATCTTGCTACATTTTTCTTTTTTATAGATAGTAATTTCCAGACAGCAATTGACTGTTTCAGTAAATCTAAGCAGAATCTGCTGTTTTCTTAAGAAAGATAAACAAAAGGCAAATGCAATGGAATTGCTGCTAGTCTTCAACAGAAAACCATGTGATTTTGTATGCCCTTACTGCAGTAGTTGAAGCAGAACAGACTGCTTGCTGTTGATCAGACAGATCTGGAGGGGTGTGGAATGAAAGTGGGGCAATGGTCTAAGATCACCCATGTTATAACACTGTTCCCTTCACCCCAAACAGGAACTTAGCCCTACAGTTTTGGAACTATGCATGGACAGCCTGAATAAATCTCATCACCAAAGGTTTCCTGACATTCCTGCTGAATATCCAGTCCTATTAGTCAATGTCAGGCCCAAGGCAACATGAAAAATTGCAGATATCCATCCTGGCTGTCACTGGAAATCAAAGGTCAATCTCAAAAACTGAGAGACTCCTTCCAGACTTGGAAAGCATTCACATTTCAAGATTACAAAGTGCAATTGTCAGAGCTCTGCACATTCATGTGAAACAGGAAGGAAAAATAAGACCCCGGACAATAGGACCCTGGAGGAGTGGTGGAGGGATCAGGCTTTTCCCAGGAAGCAGTTTGCCAAAATGTTAAAATAGAAGCTATTTACACAATAGGTTGGAAGATGTTAAAAGCCAAAAACATGTTAGACAACAGGATTTCAGATTACAAACACTGGGCAGGTTGTCCCGTGAGGGTGCTTTAACAAAATATATTGATTCTCCAAAATAGGCAAAATGAGTGTTTTCTGTAACGGCCCTTTTGGTGGGGTTTCTACTTTTGCTTTTGCTGTTAAGGTTCCCTTTACTCCATACCCACAATCATCTACCTCCATATCATCCCATTCTCTGCCTCTCACTCCTCCTGATCCCGCCCCTGCCCAAAGCTCTCCTCCCACTACTCTCTCACCACATCTACAGTCATCAACTGCACCATGTGAACAGGGTGTGATGTAATTGTGCTTGAGAATAAGGGGCAGAAAGCCAGGCTCCCAGTTTCTATTCCTGTCCCTTGTCCTCCCCAAAGAGCCTTCAGGAGGTCTTTCAATCCCTGTGATCTGTGACTTGAGTTCTCCTCCTGCGAGCAGCTTATGATGCCGTGAATACCCTCCGGTGTCTGCAGGGAGTGAGGTCCTGGAGCCCTCAGTGACAGATCCCACACTTGCCTTGCTAAATGTTGAAAGGCTTTAGGCGTTAAAAGGGAGAAAAGGCCCTTTTAAGAACTTCTCTGGGGAGCATGTGGCCAGCAGCTGACCTTCTCCTGGAAATCTGTGTAGTTTCAAACACAGGCTATGAAATTTAAAATAAATCTATTGTAGTCTGCACAGTCACTGACAATCCTCAAGTGACAGTCACAATCCATCCTGTCCTTGCTGTTTCAGCAGCCTTCCTGAGGCTGAACATGAAAGGCTTTCAACATAACTGTGAGCCTTCCCAGGGCTGCAGGGGACTCTTAGTTCCAGCTTTTGGAGGAAATGCTGGGATCAGCTCTCCCTCCTCAGCCAGCTCTTTGCTTTGAAGTTTCTACAAGGGCCAAATTTGTCTTCACCATCCAGTGGCTAAGTAAAATCATCAAAGACTTCATGTCTGATGGCTCAAATGCTCAGACTTGAGACTCAGCTTTCAGCAGAAGCATCTCCTGGCTCCCCAAAGAGAAACACAAAGCACTAAGCACATTTCTGCTCAGGGAAGATGATGCTGACAGACAGAGGAGACACCTGGCATAATTTTTAAGTGCTTCTTCATTAAGGGCATCTGCCATCCTATACGGCAACACACCAATGTGCTTCCTAACGTGGGGCTCTACTGTGATCATACCTAAATGTTCTCTTGGCAGTTCAATTATGATTCAATTATGATTCTTGGCAGTTCAATAGGTGATGGACTTCATGCTGGCAGGTAGAGTTATGAATCTTCTGCCCATCTTAAGAATAAACAGAGTAGCTATGATCTACAAAAATCTAGGATGCCTAAAATTCAAGCACATTAGGCCCTGCTCGGATTTTTACTCCTTGCATTGCACGTGTTCAGTTGAAAATGTTTCATCCCATGCCTGAAGGTGAGCAGGGTGAAGGGAGGAAACAGTCTAAGATATTTGTCTTCACACTTGCTCCTGCTGTAAAAGCCACCCAGAGGGAAGCCTAAATATTTCCATGTGGTCCTATCTCTGTTCAGGCTCTCCTGGCAGTGCTGGGTATCTCTCTTCCTGGGGAGGTGGAGAGAAGTAAAGAACGACAAGAACATGCCAATGCATGTCCAAGAGGAGGAATCAAGAGGTATTTAGGTGTCCAAGAGACTTGCCACACTTCCTCTTACACAGAAGTTGCATCTTGTGCTTGTTGTGCAACACTGTAATGCACAGCATCAGGAGAACTGTCCCAAGACAACAGAAATAACAACAAATACCCTCTTCTCCTTTTTCCAGATCCTCAAAGTATTTTAAATATATAAACTGTGAGAGCTAAACTCCTTCCTTCACAGTTTTACTTCACTTTCAACATGGTAATTCTCTATTTTTCAGAGAAGCAGAGATGAGGCCCTTTCTCCTGTCTTATTTTTATTTTCTATATATGCTGAAGGTTCCAGCTGACCTCTTCCCCTTTAGGGACTGAGCAGTGGGGACAGCCAATAGTCCCTTTCAGCTGCAGCATCTCTTTTGAGATGTAATGCCCAGGTGGACAGTGAAGAGTGGAGAGCTTCCTTTCACCATCCTCTGAAGCTTTTCAACAATTCCTCCTTGCTGTCTGCATCTGATCTGCAGTCCTAGCTGAATTCCCTTTTCACTTGAGTAGATAGTGCTTTATAGCACTATCTACTCAACTGAAAAAGTGCAAACAATTTAATGTATTACCTTCCCCTTAATTTTTATGGAAATGGTGAAAGTCTGGAAGATTTCTAATCTTTGTGCAGTGTTTCAAGTATTTTGTTTGCTTTTACACTTACACACATACATATATATATATAAAGAGAAAGCACTGTAAAAATTTCTAGAGAGAGCTTCAAAAAGCCATTATTTTCAGCTAGTCAGAGGCTTTGTCTCACCATCATGATTTCTACAAGATTCAGTAATTTATCTTAATTCAGACCATTCTGTGAATAAAATAGTCACTGTCCTACCAGACAGAAAGCAGATACTCTCCTGCCTCCCCTTGTAAAGCAACCAACAAGCCTCAGGAATAAGGAGCAGCAGTTTCTAAATGCAACAGAACCATTCCTTTCACCCGCTGAACTCTATCCAGCCTCCACACTTCCTAAAACTGAAAAAAAAAAAAAGAAAAGATGACACTGCAAAATGTCTTACGTAAATTTTGCTGTCCCAGGAGCCTCCACAGGCAATCCAAAGGGTCAAAGTGCTTAAAGAGACCAGATTCTTAAGGGATTTCCAGCTCCCACTTTCAGATCTCAGCAATCACACAGAAAGCAGTCCAGCATCACCCTTGACAGGTCCCCACCACCACAGCCATTAAATGTTCAAATATTTCTGAGTGCCTTAGCCTCTCACAGAAATCTTGGTGATATCTGGATATGAAAAAGCCAGCCAGCAGGACAGCATAAAAACAACCCTAATCCATGCAACTTAAATTTTTAAATTTTTTTTAAAGAATATTTTCTAGCATTTTCCCACTACATACAGGAGATTAAGTAAGCAAAACTTCTTTATGCATATGTGGACAAGAGAGGAAACCCATGTGCATTCCCAAGTCTTGAAGCCACCAGCAAAACATCTTCAGTGCCAACACGAAGCCCTGCTCAGTGCTGCCTGGCTGGGCACTGGCAGCTCAGCAAGGGTCACTCCAAGAAACGTACAATGTGAAGCAAGGAATTTTTTCCCTCAGCACTTGGCAGAGCAGTATACTAGCTATCTAGACTTAGACAATAAATACAAAACAAATTAACTGCTCCTGCTCCCCTGGAATTCCAGAGGTCTCCTGGGAGGCTGCTGTGCTCTGTGCCGCAGTGCCAGGGCAGGGGATGCACCCTGTGGGGAAGCCGGCTGAGCACCCCAGCACACAGATCCTTTTCTCCAGTGCGCTCACGTCGACTTGTGGGGGGGAGCTCCAAAAGTGCGTGCTTCCTGCTGATATTTCTGCTTCTCCCAGTTTCTGTCAGGGCCAGGAATAACAGGAGAGCAGGCTGTCCCCCGGCCCCTCCTCTTCTGGTCCTGGACATGGCCAGCGGTATGAAGAGCGGGGGCTGAGGAGCGCGCTTCAGTTACAGAAGCAAATGTTTTCTGGTGCCTCTGGATGTTCCAAGCTAAGCTCGGATCACACTGCACTTAGCTTTTATGCTATCCAAATTACTCCAGGAGGGCCTAATCCTGATGAATAGCTGGGCAGCTATTAAAATTGTTTCCCTGGAACAGCTAAATGGAAATGCGAGGGCTTGACGCTTGAGCTAGCATTTAAAATGAGATCAGGTAATCAAAACACCAGATCAGAGAGCACTGGGGGTTTTGGAGCAGCTGAGATTTAATTCAGCTTTGAACCTTTAGCTTATTATAGCAAACAATTCCCACCCCCAGCAACTGAAACAAGCCACAGCTCCTTGCAGAGACTGATTGGACCTGATCACGTGGGCTCACGCTTGCTGTTTATACCCCTTATGCCAGCAATGCTTCTCGTGCAACCCAACGCCATCTGTCACTCTGTCGTGTCACCTCGGGATGCCGCTTGGGAAGAAACACGTCACCGGTCATCTCTCAATGGAGACATCTGAGATGCCAGGATCCCCATCACAGCCTTCTCCCTGTCCGGGCAGCAAACACCCCGCAGAAATTTAGAGCAACAAACAGCATAAATGCAGTGCCAGTGCCTGCAAATTTTTTTTCTGCATCCATGGCCACGCTGCAAACAAGTATCAGAGAATGACTGGTAAATGTGATGTTCTGTGTAGAGGACATAGGTAGCTTTTCACTGCCACACTCCACTAGCACAGATACACAGAAGAGCAATAGATTAAATATATGAAATTTTTCTATCGTGTTTACTTGCTCCAGGAGCTCTGGCATGAGTGAGGATGGGAATATCAGTGAGGAGCTGCTGAGGAATCGAAGAGCATGCAGGAGGAGCCAGCTTGTAGATGGAGAGCCCATGGATCCTGCATGCTGCTCAGATTCCCATCCTCCACCAGATGCTTATGTATGTGGGGACAGGCCCATAAAGAGGGAGCCCCCAACTATCCAGAGGTGGGATGATGAATAGAGGGACACTGACCTCAGACCATCTAATCTCCTGAGCATGGCAGAGCCTCCAGCTCTCCAAGCAGAACTTCTCCCCAACCACCACAGTGCTGGAGCAGCAGGTGGGACAGGCAGCTCCTGCAAGCTAAACAGGCACCAAGCCACATGCCTGTGCATGTTTCTGTCCAGAGAAACCACAGCTAAAAGAATCTGACTTACAATATGCACAAGATGAAGGAAGAACAGAAACAGTTTGGGCATTCAGAAACACAGTTTGGGTAAGTAAACTGGCCTGAATACCCATGTAGGTAGAGGCAGCCATGCCACGTGAAGAAAAGTTATCAGGTACTGAGCCTCACCAGTCTGGTTTCCTAAGCAGGCTGTGAGCAAACTGTAAAGGATCCCTCTCCGAGCCACATCCCTACAAGGAAACCTGCATTAAAAAAAGGAAAAAGGAGGAAGAAACTTTGAGCTCAGCCATTGCACACTTCACTAATTGCAGCTTTCTTAAAAAAATATATTGTGGGCCCAACCTGACTGCAGAGGCAGCAGCACTAGAGGACAAGGGGGAAGGCTTGCTTCCATAACCATAGCCATGTAGAACAATCTGGTATGCACTGTGCCCCCTCAGTGCTCATTTCAAAAAACCTGCTGTTGTGTAGCATGAGGCCAGCAGCAGTGCTGCAGGGGCTGCACACAAGTAATGCAGGAGTTAACTGAGAGCAAAGGGATAAGAGCCCCAGCAAGAACATCGATATCATAGACCTGATATGTGAACAAGAGCTGTGACTCACTCTTCACCTAGGGACCAAAGATGATGCAAAGATGCATTAAAAGCTTCTCATTTCTCCTTATCTAACCTTCGTTCACTGCATCAGGACAGTGCACACCAGCTAAGGGTGCTCTGTGTGCCCAAGGGAAACAAAGCCCAAGCACTGTGTGGGGCTCTCCAGGATGTATTAGGAAACTTGAATACCGCATAGTTTATCCCATTAGGTTGCAGAGCACTGTGCAGAAGCCTTTGGTACCTAATATCAGCTATGGGGATGGAGCTCCCCTCTTTCCAGGTGGGCGGCATGAGACACTCCATGCCTTTGAAAGAGCCCCCAAAAGTCCCAAGGGCTGCCCGATATTAAGCCACAGGTCAGACATAGTGAAGCAAGGAAGGATTTTTCAGTTTTCCCCGCTCAAGAGCCGCTGGGGCAGCCCCACACCACAGCCCACCATCCCACAGCTCTCTGAGGGACACGCTGAGTGCCCACCGCCAGCGCGGCAGCTCCCGTCGGCAGCGGGGCCACCCAGCTGCGGCACACGGCCCGGCCGTGGCTGCCGTGGGGGAGCATACGGCGCAAGCCAGTTTTGTAGCCTGATGTTCAATGAGACTTGACAAGTCCCACCGAGGTCTGCAGGCGGAGAAGGAGCCCGGGGCCCCCAAGCTGGCGACAGCGCCTCGGCTCTGCTCGGCCCCAGCGCGCCGGGGCACGCGGGATTCAGCGCTTGGATCATCTCACGGCAGCTGGCAGGGACCCAGCGGCGTGAGCATCATCCCGTCTGCAGGAGCGCGGCGCTGCCTCCCCGTGCACTTTTACCCCTGGAGTGCGGCGGGGGAATGCACACGCAGGGACATTCCTCACTTGTCACTCCCAGCCTTAGGCTATTTCTTTCTTTGCAATCACCTAAGGGTGAGGAGGAGTTGAAAAACATTACGCTGACAGTGCTGTCGGAGCTGCGGATATAGGGCCTTCCGCTCCACGCCAAGCAAACCTTCTGGAATGGTTTGGACACGATAGGTAAACAGTGTTGGGCTTGCTCAGCAGGGAGACATTTGTATTTAGATGTTATAGATAAGTGGTGCATATTTGAGACATCTGAAAGTTATTATTCCAGGCAGTTTCTAAACAGAGAATCGCAGTCGCATAGCCCCTTAACTCTGAGCTGACAGGCAGGATAATGATTTAAATTATTGTTAAACATAGGCTCTGTTTTAAGTGGATGGAATTCAACAACACGGTAGGTTTAGGGGAGAGGGGGTGTATTACAAAACACAACATTTCCAGTTTCTGGAGCACTGATCCACGGGAGCTTCTCCACCAGCACCGAGCATCACTATTCATGCTATGAAAATGGCAGCTGTAGAGATCCTCAAAAGGCAACAACACTCAGCTGACTTCTGGCTCATTACCACACCCTCTAATTGCAACAACTTTGATTAAGGGAAATGCCTCTATGAAAGCAAAACACAGCATTTTTCAGACTGTAAAACAGAGTTCAGCAGTGAATCATAAGTATTTTTTTAATAATTCTTTTGATTTGCAAGTGATTTATGCTTCCTGGAGTTCAATAGGGTTATGTTTATTATGCTATCACTCTGTTTTTAGCTAAGAGTATAATGATTTGTTCTCCGTTATAAGGCATTTGAAGCTCAACTATTAGGTGGTACTAAATCAGAGTCCTTCTTGTCTCATCTGTGAGGAGTTTGTTCTCCAGTGTTTTCAGGTTGGGTTGGTTGGCTCCCCCAGGTCCCCTCCGTGCTCAGCTACCACCATCAGAGAAGGGTTTTGGCCTCCACCATAAGCTGCTTTCTGACATGCCAAAGGTTAAGTGTGACAGCAAACACTGGCTCCACACTGCAGCCTTTACGCAGGCAAAGCTCCAGCAAAAACAAACCCATCTCTTATGGGGAAAGGAGAAAGGGAAGGAGGAATTAATTTCTTGCTTATTCAGCATCTGATTGTGTCTCTGTGTCATGAGTGAGCTCCCAGGCAGCATCTCCAACCTACAGCATCCTCATTTCCCACATGGGTAATTCACAATAATGCAGATAAGAGGGTCTCATCTCTGCTCCCAGCATGAAGATGCAATTGGACCTAAAACAAAAGCAATCT
Organism: Tichodroma muraria; assembly: GCA_013390105.1. Classification (NCBI taxonomy): domain Eukaryota; kingdom Metazoa; phylum Chordata; class Aves; order Passeriformes; family Sittidae; genus Tichodroma; species Tichodroma muraria. The sequence goes on from WAAG01077694.1 coordinate 31,736, forward strand.
CACCTTGCCACTTAAGGGAAATTACATGGCTGATTAATAATGGATGAGCCTTACAAAGGCCACCAATTCTGCTCAGTGTGCCAGCATCTTATCCTAATTCTCCTCACCAATAAAGCCTAGAATTGTTTGCAAACTTCAGGGGAAACTGAATTCACTCACCTAAGCTTCTATAACCATTGTGCCCAGCAGGGCAGCAGCAGCCCAGCATGGCCTTTGGCATATACAACACAATATAAAATCAAACCATAAAACGATACCTCGGGTCTCTGCCAGAAACACACAAGGCACATGAGTCAAACCAAGATGAGGCACTTCTGTCAGGCACTTCAAGCAGCTTGGCTTACCCACTTTAGCTTGTGAGGAGTTCAAAAACTCAGAGGAGTTGCAGCCCACAGTGCCCTGTCAGGGAGAAAAGCAGTATCTCCATCCTGCAAAACGAAGGCAGTTGTGTAATATGTCTCCAGAAAATCAGAAATCTGAGCCTGAATCGGGAACTAAATCCTTTACCACTAAAACTAAGGATGGCTTTTTGTCCCCCCCTGCCAACCACTAGTTACTGATGTGATGTACTCACACCAGTGTGTAAAGGCTTTCTCCTGCAGGCAGTGCTTGGTTGCTTTTCCTGCACAATTAAATCCTGATAAATATTCTTTCCTCATAAAAACAGTGGACCTGTCTCTCTCTGGGCATTGTTTTTTCTCTTTTCATGTTAA
>WAAG01077694.1:32458-49681 GCA_013390105.1 Tichodroma muraria
ATAGAGCTTGGTAGGAAACAAACAAGCAAACGAAAACCCCAAGTGGGTATTAAAGCTACCAGCACCCTATTTAAAGAACCCAAGAGAAACGCAAAAGGAAACTGCAGCCATCAAAAGAACATATGGAAATGCTTCCTTGGCCCTCAAGCTGGACATTGAATTTGTGCAGTGACAAACCCCTCAGGGCCAGCTCAGGGGTCTCGCCTGCTCCTTCTTGCAGCCCTTGCAGCTCCTGCTCACTGACAGCACAACCTTCAGAACAAGAAGAGGTACAAAGGCAAGTGGAAGCAGGATTTCCTCCTGCCACAGACTGACAGCATTTCACCAAAGATCCACCCCTTCAATAGGCAGTCCATTCAGTCCTGGGCTCTACACATAACATGCAGAGACAAAGATATATTGGAGACAATAAATGAATAAGAGCCCCAATGAGAATATTTCCTACTTACTTTTCATTCTGATGGACTTTTAGTAACTTCGGATAAGCTACTAATTTAAATAGTTGAATTCAAAATAATTCCAAACCCATCCATGTGAAACATCTCAGGACAGTCTGCTTCGGCAGAAGATCTAAGCACAGTAGGATAGTTTTAAGAACTCTTTACCTAATTCTCATGTCATGGCATATGCTGATAAACCCACTGTGTTCCATCCTCTCCCATGAACCAAGATTCTTTAGTTTCCAGAGTAATAAATCCTCATGGGTCCTGTAGTCTTCTTTACACTGTAGAGCCAGCATGGACTCAACTCCCTAATGATGGGAAACTTAAACACTAAAACTGCTGTGGGGTATCCCCTGGTGTCACCTTTTCCACCTGTGGCATCAAATGCCAGAACAACAGACAGGTACACAGACAAAATTACTGCAGCCTCCACTGCTGTGCTCCACCTCAGTCAGAAAAAGGATATTAAATATGGAGACAGGGTTGCAATCAGCCTTTCTGGGGAAATAATAACCTGGGAAATTCTGACTCATGCTGATTTGTGATCAAGGACTGTGACTGTGATACCAAAAAAAGGAATTGAATCAGATTTTCATGGCTGTGTCAGAATGAATTAATTCTCATCATATAACTGGAAAAGATTTAACATCACAGAAGCATTTTTAGAATGACAGGAGGATATGGAGGCTGTGGTAAAGAAGAAAACATGATTATTGTTCTTCTGTATAGACTGACAGTGAGGAAAGATAAAAAAGAACTAAATATACCATAAAATAATAGCTTGGTCAAAGAGCTGCCAATAGGAACATCCTGAGGAGGGGACAGCATTTACAAACATCTGGCACTGCTGGCTGCAAAAACGTCCAAGACAACAGAATAACTTATATCAGAACAACCAGCAGTGACGTATCTCCAGGAGAGATGGCAAAGTTATCTTTAAGTCTACCCAAAACAATCCAAGAATCTCCTTGCAGTCACTGCTGATTTTCACCCTTCAGCTAAATATATAAGAGGTGGATGCCTGGCCTTCTCCAGTGGCCACCATTCACCCCATGCCTGTCTCAGAGAGGGGTTAAGATTATTTTTTTCTCACTTTCGTGGTTGTCAGCAAAACTCCTAAAGCAAATCAGATGTCAGCTGATCTCATGCTAAACCAGAATCAAGCTATTTCAATTCTAAATGCTTGCCCATAGCAACTACTCAGGTTAGCATAGCTAGTTAGCTAGTTCTTTTTAAATTTGTGTTTGCCATTAATTTGAATTAATTTTCTAGGTTGGTTGCCCATTGTAACTAAACCCTCTGCTGGAAAAACAACTGCACTCAGTCCATATTTTAGAGATATGTGTTGCTTGTGGTTTTTTCTCAGCCAAGCAAGCAAGAGATGCTGCTAAAGGGAAGATTAGACTCTAAAGTCCAACTCAATAGACAGGAGTTCATCAGGCAGCAAATTCCACAGACACAGATGGAGGAGTGTGAAATCCCCACTGCCAAGCACAAACAAAGGAGTAACTCTCATCTCTCCTCATACAGACTGCTCACCTTCATCCAAATAAACCCTCTGATACTTAGTGCTGGCAATATTTGTTATTAGAAAAAAGAATTCTATAATAAATTAATAATATGATGAAGGAACCATTGCATGAAGAGGAATAAGTGTTATCAAGAGAAGAACTAAGGGCTATCAATCTAATTCAGGATGTAAGAAACAAATCTGACTCAGATTCTTTGTCCAGTGTTGTTTTCTCCTGTATCTTCATGGTCCCTATGATAGAGAGACTGTCAGTAGTATGTGCTTTACCTGATAGAAGAGCTCACTTATCTTCAGGGAACATGCCAGACATTCATGGTGACCCATACAAAGTAATTCAAACATACCTAACACTCTCTGCTGTCCAGATAAAGGGGGAAAAGAAAAGGAAACCAAAACCTATGGCTTATGAATTGCCAGCACAAAGACAAAATGAGCTACTGGTGTCAGTGAAGAAACCAGGCAAGAAAAGGATGGTATCTTGGTCACTGGGTTGTCCTCGCCCTCCCTATCAATATAACCTGATCTGCCTTTGTCCAACCTGTCTTTCCACTGCTTTCAGACAGCAGTTCACCCTATTTCCATGTTTGCGTTTTCCTGCTTCCCAACCTCAGGCATCTGGACCCCTTCTTAAACCTTCCTGCACAGAAACCAGACACATTTTCCAAGAAAATCAAGCACTGCCTGGAGGCAACTTTTCTACTTCCCCTCCAACTTCAAGAGTGCATTCAGCCCTTCCTGCTCATGTTCTTCTCTCTCTTCCTCCTCCTCCAAGAGTCTTTGTTGCCCACAAAAAACATTAAGCAGAGGCTAATCCCTGCATAACCACTGATTACTGATTAGCCCCAGACCACAGGTTTTGACCTAACAAGCCCTGCACAGAACCCAGTAACAAGCAGATGGCAAAGAAAAGGATCCAGAAAAGCACTTAAGCACATGGCTATCTTTAGGAATGTGAATTAACATACTTATTCAAGCATAGACCTGGTTTCTGGCATACCATATAACTACGCATACATGGACGTGGGCAGGGAATTTACCATCCTGTTGAATTTGGGCGCTGCAGCTTATGGAGTCTTCTTTTCTGAGCACCTGAGAATTGGTTACAACTGCCCAGCTGGAAAATACACACCTTTAAAAACACAGTATTCTACTTCCCATGGAATTTTCCCTCCACCAGCTTTCATCCCTTAGCCTGCCAACACAGAGCACCCTCTGCCTTACCATCAGATTGTTACTTTGACTTTTCACATCTTGTCTGATTTTTGGGAAGCACTAATCTCTTAGGTATCACACACAAAACTGAAGTACTAGAAATAACCATAAAAATAGTCATTATAGTGATTATGGCTCAAACCCAAATTATTTATGTATTTCTCTTGAGTGCGCAATTAGGCTGAGTTGAAATGGTGGGTCCCTGCAGCTCCACAGTGAAATTCTCATTAGTTCACTTTTCTTTCCAACTGTCTCTAGCTTTGATCTCCATCATGAGGCCAATTTCCTTCCACCTGGCCAAGGGGTGTTATAGACAAGATCCTAAGACTCTACTACGTCAGGAAGGAAACAATAAAAACGCGTTTTGACAAAAGCAGGCAGTGTCAAGGCTCACCTCCAACATGAGCATACACGTTCTAGCGTATGGAAACATTGAATCAGAGCTATCTAGAACAGACAGGGCTACAAACAGGGGCAGAAAGCAAAAGGCCCAGTGTTTTTGTCAAAAAGATGCTTTCTCACAAGCCATGCTGGGATAACAGAGCAGATTGCTGGTACCTGGGAAGGGCTCAGGAGAGTAATGGCTGCTGCCTACAAACACCAGAGAGAGCAACAAAAAGCAACCAGGGAAACACCACTGCAGAATGAGGAGGAAATGTAAATGCCTTCAGAAACATATTGAACAAATTGTCACCAGTCTCCTGGTTCAAGTGAACACCTATGGGGCTCAGAGGCGCTGGGGTCCTCTGGCCTTGGCCAGGCAAAGAGGGAACACTGCATTAAAGATTTTAGAAGCTTCAGATCTTTCCTTGCAAGTGGTACAGTATTTATTGGCACAGCACCAGCATGGGAATAGGATTATTGGATTTGAAAGGCTTTTTCCCTGGAGTGGTCTTTATCCTCTTAAAAAGATAGAGCAATTAAACTTTTTTTTTTTTCCTGAAGAGAATTAATCGTCTGTGAACGGTCACATTGGTAGTAGCCAGATGCATCACAAGAGATTTTCATCTTCTGAAACACATAGTCAGTGGCTAGCAATGTGTTTTATCAATCTTTTCTCCCTAGCTACGGACCAAAAATTTACCAAGACCAAATAATTTTAATTTCTAAATCTAATATGAGCAGATGGAATGGAATTTTAAAAAAAATTTTGTGAAGGCCTTTAACATCAAAATGATGCTAATGTCTGACAATCAAAACTTGCAGCTGGACATTCTGTTCTAGCCAATAAACATGGAATGCTTTGCATAAATTTCACAAAGTTCTGCCAATACCACCCAGCTATAATTTCCAAGAAAACAGGAGGAAGCACTTACCTAGTGTATGTCAGTACAAGGTATGATATTTTCACCAAAAGCCGCAACAGAGGGGAAACATGTAAAAATTATTGTCAGAAGAACATATTTATGAAAATGCAATTAAGAGAGCATTGTACGAGAATGTAAGATCGAGATTTTCTTAAATGTCTGAGTAGGAAAGAGGAGTCCAGGCTCTCACTGAGCACAGCACCTTGCAGGATCAGCTGCATCACAAACAGAGCTGATGTAACATCTGCATCAAAACTGGGAGTGGATTCAACACACGTAGAAAACCTTTAGAAAAGAAGTAATAGCTCAGCATGACTAAAGATGATCTAGTGAACAGCACCCCTGCCCATGCCAGTGGGACTGGAACTAGGTGATCTTTAAGGTCCCTTCAAACCCAAATCATTCTATGATTCTGGCTTGAACCAGCACAGATTCAAAAATCAGTACAGTCAAAATGTTTTGTTTTCTTCAGGATAAGCCAGACAAGGTCTGGAAGAGCTTATGCTGCTCAGTGTTTGGCCAAAAAGAAGGGATGAGTGAGCAAAAACCCAGGGCTAGACTCTGCTCACAGTCTATACCCAGAGTGACTCCACAGGTAACTACAAGTTTAGGCTGGCAAAACTGAAAGCAAAGTTGGGCTATAGGTAAGGACTTCTATACTGAGCTCAAGAACAACATTTCTGCTTATGCAGCTTGGGAAAAGAAAAAAGGAAGGAGGCTGGACTACACAGCAACCTCATTTTCAGCTCTGCTGCCAATATGAATGGAAAACCCAATTTTATTTTATTAAAGGTGTCAAATTTTTTTAATAACCCAGACACCTACAGGGATAACAAATTCACATCCTCTGTACGGTAAACTGCATATTCAGCAGCTGTGAGGCCAATTAGACATTGAAATGACAAAGTGATATCTCATGCCAGCAGAGACATACTGCACAGAGACAGTGTTTATCATACTAGCAGTGTTTAGCTGTCATCTGTCATACAGGCTTAGGGGAAAGGGCCTCCACAGCTGGAACAGCTGCAAGAGCTGGAATTGCAAGATTAGCACAATAAGTTGTTATACTTTTACCAGATCACTCAATTCACATCCAGAACTTACCCCCAGCTGCAAATGCACTCTTTTTGTCAAGCTGTAGCTTTAAAAATGAAGAGGAATTAGCTTTCAGCACTACAGCCCAAGGTTTGAACAGTTTAAACTATTTGGCTGAATTGAGAACAGTATTAAGAAAGCTGCAAAGATTAATTTCCTCTCCCAGCATATTCTCTCTCTGTTTTTTAAAGACACCTATTACTTACAGATTTTAAAAAAGAAACTATATTAGACAAACTAAGTAAAATGCAATTATATGTGGCATTAAGTATCAGTTAATAGAGTGCATTCTAAAAAAAAAGAAAAAAAAGGCAGCATAGATATCCTAATGGTTTAAATCAGAAAGCTAAAATCTTTGCTAACATAAGGAATTCTTTGAAACATCTCTCAAAAGAGTACACTGCTCCATTAGTGGTGGATTATTATTCTCTAAGGCCCTGTCCATGCTAGAAATGTCTGTAACTCACTATAGCTGTGTAATAAATTCAGCATACATACAATTATTCAAGCAGTTTATGCCTTTAGTAGAAGTAAAAGAAAGTCAAAGCTTTTTAACTGGAACCACTTTCCAGACTCTACTTTCCACACTTCTAACACATAGCAAAGGCAAGATAAACTTTTTAGTGTAAACCAGCAACATTCACCTCCTTAGAGCAACAGCCAAATCAATCATCACAACAGATATTTAATTTGAAGACTCCACCTTTTATTTTAACATAGGGGCCCATCTCTGCAGTGTCAGCATTTGAACTACAACATGCCCATAACATAAACACCACTTACAATTGTGAGAATTTTCATATTTCCTTGGGTTTTTATGGGTAAAGTGGCCCTTCTTGTCTGTGTTAGGAACAATATTTCAGCATACCAGAACTAAAGAAACTTTATAGCACAGAAGATATTTTTCCACTGGTCGTTTTGTCCTGTAGCAGCCTCCATTTTTCTTAGTCTGGGCAATAAAAGCCTGACTAATCCCTTTTAAATTTATTCCTACCCAGGTACCGTTGCAGGCTCTCCTGATGCTGATGTGGATATTTTGTGGATATAAAGTGCCCTACAGCACATTATGTGTCAGATTTTGTCCTTTCTGTGCACCTGTGTCAATGCTTTCCCCTCCAAGAGGTCCTGCTAAGGCAAAGGTGCTTCAGGTGAAAGCAACAGGTTATCTGACCTGCAACGCTGAGGAAATACCTCAGAGTAACTGCAGAGCCTCTGTGCAACTTTGCAATGCAACACCTCATCCAGGCCCGCTGAAGCCTGAAATGCTGATCCCTCAGAGACCTTATTTCACTTGGCATGTGCCTGTTCTCACTTATTTGGTGTTTGCCGTTTGTTGCTCAGCCCAAATGCCCCGTGCCGACAGTGAGGGCAGGCGGACGCTGCCTTCCCCCGGGCACAAAGTCTCCGCTGCTGACAGTCAGACACAAAGAGAAGAAAAAAAAAACCCCACTTGCATTCACATGGCCAAGAGGAGCTCTGGCTTGCCTGAAAATGCTGTGTCCAGCAGCCTCATCATCACAGCCTAGATGGGCAGACCTGGAGGACAGACAAACCCTCAAGCACAAGGAGCTGCCTGGGTCCGTGGGCTAACTTTTGGGTGCCTATTGCATCTGGAAAAAGACTTCCCTCCAGAGGTGCTAAGTCAAAGCAGGGATCAATTAAAATGGCAAGAGATGCGTTATTTATTAAACTGTTTTCACATTTTCAGCTGTGTTAGAGAGCTTCCTGCAGCTGCCATAGAGACAACAGCTACAGACAATAAAACTTTATGAGCAATTTAAATTCTCTCACCCCTTAGGAGATGGGGAAAAACAAGGACAACTGACTGTTTGCAGGTCTTGTGTATCTTGCCTTCATTAAGTAGGACTCTGTTTAAGCACTTACTATGCTTTTCCATCAGATAGTCACAGACTTCCACAAAAAGAATTAATTGTTTATAGCTTCCACTTTCAACAATACCCTATAAAAATACACTGCAGTCATATCTGATTATCCAATTTTGTTCAGTGCAAAGCACTCCCGGCACATCAGTCTGCTTATTTGCACGTGTCAGAATAGCAACAAAATGGATTCCCATGGGCAATGGAAAATAAGCTTTGCACTTGGAAAATAAAATAGTAATAACCACACAGTAAAACTGCAGATGCATGCAATAAATTAGATTTATCATCAGTCTTATACCATTAACACCTGAAATTTGCCCATAAATCTACCTCACCTCAGGCTTATTTAATGTTTCTTCTAAAGGTGGCCGGGAGGTAAAGATTCAAACTATGCAAAAACTGACCGGCATGAAGAAAGAAATGTTTTTCTTTCTTTCCCCACAAAACGTGCAACTTCCTTGTCAAAGAGACACCAGCTTGAGGTGTAACATGGGTACATGTCCATCCAGGATCAGTTCACATTTTGACTTAGATACTTAGCAAACATAAAACAATAAGAAGCTAGGAAGAGGATCTGGTGAAAGAAGAGATTTCTCAGCTATCTAATACAATGTACAGAACTTCCATTTAATTCTCCTAGGATCTATACATATATTTATGACTGAAATATATATTTATACTATATGTGTTTCTGCTTCAGGTAAATTTAATATGCACATTCAACACACACGCATTTTAAATTTTCCCATATTGCAAAGTCTTACTACTTTTTCATGTATTTTATATTTACAAGACGTGGTGAGACTTATCTTTTAACAGGTGCCTCTCAGTGTGCCAATCTAAATAAAATTATCCTTGATTTTCAAAGCCTGTGCTGGTAAAAGACCAAGAATACTCTGAAATACTGCATGAATAAAAATACTGATGGATGGGAGAAGAGAACAGAGTAATAAACAGTAAAGGGGTCTGATTGCTGATCATACTAGCAAAGAATGGGACCGAGGGAAATGAGCACACTGTACCTCACATTACCCCACTGGAAACACAGGATGAGTAGTGAGGTATGCTGGAATCACAACTGTTTTGCAGCCCCATTTTTCTGTACTTTTAGAGCACCTGCATTGTGCTTTGAAAGAAAAGACACTAGGTGGTAGGACTAGATGATCTTCATAGGGCCTTTCCCATCTTAACCACTCTGCAATACTGTGCTGCAATGTCACTGCCCAAAAAATGCTGTGATTTTCAAAAAGGAAAAGAAAATGTGATTTTCAAAAAGGCACCATACAGAAGAGACAAACCTGTAATCCTCCACCAAAGGTACAGGAAAATGCTGAGAAAACTCATGCTGTACTGCACATGTGTCTGAGGGAATTTGCCAACCTTGCTGTCCTGCAGTGAATCCATGGAAAATGCACAAGCCAGGCCTAAGCCCAGTGCTTGAAAGAAGCAGGTTAGTATGAGACAACATCACTTGGTTCCCACGAGCTGCCATCCTTCCTCCATGGCTCTGAAGACTCCAGAATTTTAACAGCCGGGTCCTTCCTTTCCTTTTTCTGATGCTTTATCATAGCAGCAAGGCAGCAGATTGCTTATATCCCATTTTTCTCGGACTCTTTTTAAGTGTGAATGAGCATGTGTGTATGTTGAAGTGATAACATAAGGACAAGCCACATTTTTAGTAAATATTACTTTAAATTACCCTGGAATGTAAAAGTGCACTTGTGCAAAACTAGCTGCCCAAAAAGGAAAGCAGAGCTGTAAACCATCCTGCCTGCAAGTTGAGCATGTCAGCAGGAGAGTCACTGTATAAGGGCATGTTTACAGGTCATGTAAGCTTCACCTACACTGAAACTCATGCCTTAAAACACAGAACATGCATGCACTCCATTGCCACAGAATTCTCTGTGCAGGCCCTTACATTGTGGCAGAAAAACAGCTGAGACCCTGTGGTCAGAGGAGACCAGATTACTGGGTGAATTTAAGCCTTTTCATCTCTATAATGTGGGTATAGGAGAGCAAGGAGCAGCCTCTGACCTGTGACTGCCAGCACTGTGAACCTCATTGCTGAAGCCACCTCAGGGTGGATTTAAACCAGTCCCTCCTTTTGAATCACTCCAGCAGTGACAGGCAAATCATGGTCACAGCACAGTTCCAACTCCCCTTGGCTGCAGTGCAGTGGACTGTGCAAGCCTTTTTCACCTAGTTCCTTTCAAAACCCAGCTGGCAAAGAAGCTGCTTAAAGGACTCTGCCTTTGAACATACAGCAAGGACAGTCAGACCCAGGAACATCTGTGACAGCCACACACACCTGTGCAGTGACAGCAGTACTGACACATGGGTAATTGTCAGTACGGCTGATGCTGTGGGTAGAGCCATGAGCAGAAGGAAATGAAAAATTAAAGTACAAACCAGCTGTTTTTTAGTGATGCCAGAATGTTGCACAATGCCTGTCATGCAGATAGAGAGGCAGGACTGAGCTGGGTGACAAGGCTGATGGCAGGTGACACCTTTTGCTCTGGCAAGTCATTTAACTCTCACAAGCTTTGGGCCTCCCTTCATTCAAATCTGTCTTTATTAGATCTGTAAGACAGGAACAGTATCACTACCCTGTTAGTCATTACCCTGTTTTACTGAGTTCCTTATTTGGTCAGGAAGTGATTTGCCAGTGTAATGCAGATAATCAAAATAAAATTGTGCAGTTTTGGATGTTGCCACTTCTGGGAACATAAATGCACACTGTCCATTTTCATTTCTGGGATCTCGCAGTGGCACAAGACTTGCTGCAGGTCTTTCCTTTGGCAAGTCGCATTTTGCAAGTGAAGTTACATTACTGGGAGTGGGGAGGGAGTAATTCTGCAATAAACAGAAAGACACCAGAAATGGGAAAGTTTTTGGTCAAATTCTTACACATAAAAGCAAATGAAGACTGTGCAGAGGTGCAGTTTGACCCTGTAACCCTACAAGTATTGAGAAAATAGTGAGACTTAAGAACAAGGAACATGTTTGGGGGCAATAAATCACAGAACTGGAATCTGAAATGTTCAACATACCGCTCAAGCATCCCCAGCCTTCATCAGATGCCCTGCATGCCACACCAGGCTGAATTCAACCATATGTTTGTAGCTAAGCTATGAAATTCATTTGTCAAGTCCCATGAGTTTTTGGCAAGTTGTCCTGTGCTATATGTGTGGTCTGCTACACTAGAGCAGGCGTGCAGAGCATAGTAACAGGAATGTCTATAGGATCCAGGGGCAACACAGCTGATGATTTCCCTTCTCTGACTTTTAGTGCTGTTTAATAATGAATGGAGATGGAGAGAACTCGGGTGGAAGCTGTTTCAACACAGTTTCAGGCTTAAAGCCTGCTGAAGGCTGCTGGAACAAGCTATAAATACATGTCTGAGCTCCACGCCAATGGTGTAAACTCAGAAGCTGCTTGCTTCATTCAGGGACTTCATACCCACCAAAGAGTCAGAAGCCTCTTCGACTAGAAGTAAGTCAGTGGCTGGCAGAAGTCACATTTTCCTTGTGAAAGGGGATGTGGAAGATGCTAGGACAACACAGGGGCAGATGACGGATAGGAAATGATTTCTCGGGTGTTTTGAAAGGAAACACATAATCCAGAGTTATGGACCCTCATTAATCAGGCAGAGTCATCCTGAGGAGCCAAATCTCACAAGAACAGCCGTAGGACTTGGAGTCATTTGTAAGCTCTTCCTAACTGAACCCTTGGAATGACATTTGCCCAAATTCTCCATCCCAATTCAAATATTACCACCTTGGCCTATGAACAGCTGCCTTGTGGCTCTGATTCAAGCTGATTCACAACAAAAGATAAATCTTTCTGCACCTAAAAAAAGAAGAAGCTGCTGAAAAATTCTTTAATTCCACTGCCATGTGCAATCTCAGGCCAGGAGTTTTTGCAAAAAGCTCAGTCTCATTTCTTCATCTCCTGAACGCACGTCCCTCTTCCTTCCTGTGTTGATTGCTATGGGTAATCCTGCCACCATATTTTTTTTAATACAGCACAGAATTCAGAAAGGAGGCAGAACTGTCAGAAAGAAGTTTAACTGGAGTTTTTGATATACAGCATGAAGCTGTCATTTCAACAGATATTAACAGGCTGCATGGAAGGAAAAAGCCAGGATCTCTCTCAGCCTCAGATCATCTCATCTCCAGTAGGAACTTCAGTTCCCGAAGGTACCATCTAACCTTTTCCATGGTGAAAAGAAGATCCTTGAAACTACTGTTACATGGAGAAGTGCTGCAATTTGCCTCCCAGTGACAATGCAAAGCCAGCTCTAAGGCTGTGTGCTGACACTCCTGGTCCCCCAACAACCTTGCTGCCCTTCAGTCCTCAGAGATTCTTTTCAGTTCCTCTAGGATGTATAAACTCAAATAGCCCAAACCTTGACAGCCTGCACATCTGGGACTGAGTCCCCATAAATGCCAAACTATCTTGATTTCACCTGAGCATAGCAGAAGACACAGGCACTCAGCACTCCTCATCTCCACCCCCAATGGTATATCCAACCTTCAGGCTCCAGAGGACAAATCAAACTCCTCTGTGAAAGCATCCTGGAAAAAACACCCACAGATTCTCTCAGGTAATTTGGAAGATAGCCATGTTTCAAATCTGTCCATTAAACCTGACAGAAAATCATAACAGTGCCACCCAGGAAGAATTTAACCATAGCACATAAAATGCACTCCCCCACTTTGACACAGGGAAAGCATAAGATGATATAAAAATAAAGTCTTAGGAGGTATATGACACACTCCAGGCTATTCTCTGATAGAGCCACACCTCTGAGCAGAAATCCACTTACTTAGAGATGGCTTCTAGTGCTATATTGTAGCAGTTGTTTCCCAGCTCCCACTGATGTTATATTTACATGCTAAGTTTCAAACACCCACTGATGCAGGCTGAGGTCCTGAGATGCTCTGGGGAGGAACAACAGCTGTTTCCCTGTACTTGTCCCAGCACAGAGAGGGGACAGGCAGTGTCGGGCTGGCCCTTTGTCAGGGATGGCTCAGCATGCCCTGTGTGCTTGGAGCCAGGTACTCACCCAAGAGCTGCACTCCGCGGGTGAGCCCATAGACGTCGATCAGGGCCCAGAGGGGCTCTGCCGTCCTCACGCCGCTGAAGAACAGCATCGCAGCGGAGTCATTCACCCGGTAGAAAACCCGTCCCTTCTTGTCCACCCAGAAGGCTATGATGTTCCCCTCGTTTGCAAACTCTTCCGGCAGAGCCTTGGCCCAAAACCCGCTTTGGGAAACCAAGTCGGGGCACGCATACTTCGGCAGAGTGTCAGGGTTAATCCTCGATGGATCCTTGGAAGTAAAGCCGAGTCGAAGAGCCCCACTCCAGCAGCACTGCTTTTTAGTGATCTGCAAAGACAACAGCAGCAACGACAGCATTGGGCACTTGAACACCAACTTACACACTACAGGCTTTATGCATCACACACTGGTGGCCAGCATGCAGACAACTCCACCAGATTTAGGAAACATTTTACCCACCAAACACTGCTGTAGGTTTTTCAGCTGCACACAGCAACGCTGCTGCACACTTAGGATACAATGCCCATATTTAAAACCAAATAAATCAAATTAAATCTATGTGGATAGGTGAAATTTAATTACAGCTGCATAATGATTCATTTTTATTTTTAGGGTAATTCCTTTTGGCCTAAGAATAACCCTCTCACAAAATGTGCCAAAAATGGCCACAAGACCTTTTATCTCAGCAGAGCTCTTTCCACATGGTGCTCAGATGATGGGGTCTCATGTCCTGAGAGAAAAGCTCCAGAATCACAGTTACCACCACAGGGTTTTCTGGGTTTCTCAGGCAAGTAAAAGACAATCTTTCCCTTGTTTAATTTATCATATTGGATGACATATTGAAATCACAGCCTTGCAGCAGAGAACTTGTGTGTAGGAAAGCACAATATAGAGTATTTGACTTTGTTAAATACAAAATTGTGAAGCAACAATAAACGTTTTCTTATGATTGGGAAAACCTACTTATTTCAGCTGTGAATGGTGTTTTGCAAAATACGTTGTGCATAGCTACACCCCAACCTGTCAGTGTGCAATTACTCAGTGTGCCTGGGGTCAGGAACATTGGTTATGGTTTTTGGAATGGTTTATGTGTCATACCCATCCTTCTGCACCTGACAGACAGTAGGACAAAGGACCACAGATACCTTCAGAGTCATCAGCTTCTGCTCACAAGCACTGAGCCCTGGCCAGTAAGGGATCTGTGGGGAGCAGGCAGCTGGTCCTAAACACATGCAGCACATTGAAAACACTACCCAGTTATAAGGTCTCTTTTTCCCATGGAAGCAAGAGTCTTCCAGAGTTGGTATGGTCCTCAGATGATGTCCTTGGTGAAGTTTTTCCTCTCATTTTATTGTCTGAGTATGAACCTGCTAGGAATTGTTCCTCTCCAAGGGGTTCAGCCTGTCAGCACCAGACTATGAGATGAAAGACCTAAGGATGCTGGATCCAACCTTGATGTGGGCCAAGACAGTTCCTGCATGCCAGCTGACACACAATCACTGTACCTGTTCACACTTTGAACCTGCAGCAAACACGATAGCATTTGAGATAGTCCTCTTCCATTAACGCCTTGGCAGCCTCAAGCAATTCCACTGCTAGACACAGGACAAGAACAGAAACATGGATAGGTACCACCTACCAGATGTCACACAAAATTTGTTGCCTTTCTGTAATTTCATGCTCTGCCAAAGCACTAATGGCTCAGATGAATGGCAGTGACAGAGACTGAACTGTTCAGGACTGCAGGACTTTGTTCTCAAAAGCCTGGCAGCAGCCCCTCGTGTCCCAGCTTAGAAGCACAGAATTTTCACCAAGGAATTCTACAAGACATTTTCTTTAGACTTCTGAATTCCCTGCTAATCAAATTTGTAAATGCTGTGTTTTTCTTTTACATATTCCTCTCCAAGGCAAATCTGGAACATGTGCCCTTGGGCCCACAATAATCTTAAAACAAAGACATTGTTCAAAGCCTAGATATTTCTGTTTTATAATTAAAGTATCAGAGAAAATAACTCAGAGCTCAGAAAAAAGTTATCAACAGACAATTTTTCAGTTAAGGGAGTGCTGCTCTTTATCCCTACCCAGTCCATCCAGGCACCTTAACTGTTTATGTGAAACACTTGAGCCCTGACCTCAGTCCGAGGAACCATGGGGAGCTCCTGCTCGCAGGGTGGACACTGGTTTGACACTAAAAAGGACTGAAGCAAATTTGCTATTTTATAGACCTGGCCAGGGTGGGATGGCATCATGCATGTCCCCAGTAGAAGTGGTGTTAACAGAGTGTGCACATGACAAAATAGGAAAACAAACACACTCCAAGAAGAAGCCTGGGTTATTTTTTGCAGCAAATTTACTGCAAGGCCTAAAAGCTTTTGGGTCTAAGATAAATATGGCCTCATTGTCATTTGTACAATTCAGTCTCTTGCCAATACTTCACAGCAATCACAGGCAGCGTGAAGTAAATATTCATATGGTAATTGAGGCTGCACATGTTCCATGTATTAATCAGCACCTATAAACAGTTCTCAATACAGTCTTACCACAGGCAAACTAATACCCAAATTAAAATCAAGTATAAAGCCTGCCAAGAATTAGACACAGCTGGACAAAGGGTACAGAGTTTTGCTAAAAAAGGCAACAGTTAATGATGGACCAAATTCTCTTTTCAGCAGCCACTGCTAGCAGAAAAGCTTGGGAGGTCCACTGAGTACCAGAAGGGGAAGAAAATACAGATCAGCATCCAAACTGCTGAACCCTTGCTGCTTTCACAGATTCAGGCTCCTGATCTTTACTGCCTTATGCCATCTTTGAGAACTATACTTCCTAGCAATGCCCCAAATTACATGGAAGAAACCGTACTGGAGCATTTGTCTCTGAGGCTGCTTAAAAGTCATATTCCCATATTCCCAGAGCTGCAAAATAATGTCCGAATAAAACCTGAGATACAATAGCTAATAAACAGAATGAAATCTTACTTATCCTTACTTCTAATCCTAATCCTTACTTCTTTCCTCAATTTTCCAGAGGGAGATTAGATTTTATAGGACCTGAATGACTGGGTTCATGGTTAGTCTGCGGCTGGTAAGGTCTAAGATGATGTTTTCCACAAGCACAAACAATAGCAAGGAAGTTACAGGATGGACTTACCACACAAAAGCAAAGATGTTTTCACATTTCATCCCTCCCTAGAGCACAAGTTCTGCTGAAGCCTGGTGATTACTCCCATGAGACCTTCCCATTGGAATCAGCAGGAGCTCTGCTCATAAATCTCTTGTGCAGATCTGCACGCATATCCTTCACATACGTCATGCAAGCTAAAATCCCCAAATACACAGAGATTAAACAAGTGTGAATTTCCAGAGATAGCTACCTTGTTTCAGAATGAGGAAGAAACAACCCAGAACCTTTGCCTAAACCACTAAATCCAGTCAAATCTTTGGTAGTGTCTTCAAAAGTAAGCTGCTGCTTTCATCTCCTCCCAGATTATTTGTTGCAGTTGCTTGTCCAAACTGCTGGCCAACATGGGAGAAATCTCATTAGGCAAAGTGAGAGATTCCTGCTGGGCTTCCAGCCTGGATAGAAGCAGTAAGAGCTCCACAGGAAGCATAACATACCTGTAAGTGGGGATTTTCTATCTCTGGGCCTGAGCCTGAAATCACTGAAATCTCAATATATTTCCAAAAGNAAAAGGAGGCACATCCCTCATTCCCTGCTCCTTTGCTGACTGTGAGGGAAGAGGCAGGGAAGGCTGATATGCTGCTGCAGGACCCAGCACTCCAGGACCTCTAGAAATGGGCAACAGCAAAATCATTCCAACTGGGTACCTATATGCTGACAAACCTCTGGAAAACTCCTTCTGCACAAACGAAGCATTTATAGCCGGAACATTCATGTGTGCCATGAACTAAAGTGGCCAAAGAAGATGACCTATTTTGGGCCAGTAAAGGCATGAAATTGGCTATGAACATAAAAACACAGTCCCACAAGCTAGAGGGCATAAAGATTGGAAAATATCTGTGGATGAAGTTTCAAAGGTCCCAAGCTCCTTAAGGTGCTGATAATCTGAAAAGTGCTTCAGTTCCTAAGGACATGGAGGAGTTTCTTCATCAGAAAGCAGCTCCTGGTACTCATGGATGCATGTTGTCTTAGAGGAGCTGGATTTACCATGCAGCATGGCATGGTACCAGGGGTACAAACTCCGTCCTCCAGGCTACCACAGACACAAAGAAAGTGAAATCAGCCTGGGCCAGTGAGAAAAATGTGATCCCTGCAATATTCTCTCCTTTGATCTTAATGTTATCAGGTGACTGATTCAACAAAGCAGTCAGCAGACTGACAGAAAGGTCCTTTTCTTAGACAGCAATGGTGACTGCACTGACTGCTCCTTTCATCCTTTCCTCCAAACTCTTTTGTTTTCCCTGCCAAGCATGAAAGCAAGAACCTTCACTTCTAGGTCCTTTTGGACCTCTTAACTCCTGGCTTTCCAAGCAATCTCAATTTAATCTGTTGTACTTGTCTAACATCAATGTAAGTATTTTTGGAATGTGGATTTCCCTTTTGTTCTCAGTTCCTATGGCAGTCTGTACCTATGGCTCCATGAACTACAGCGACAAAAGCAGAAGTACCAATGAAGGCTGCCGGTCTCTAAGGCCAAGATCTGAGTACTGTGCTTTTGAAGAAAGGGCTAAA
>WAAG01077700.1:1905-15616 GCA_013390105.1 Tichodroma muraria
AAGAATCCCCAAATAACAGCCTCTAGAAAGACCAGCTGGACCATTATAACCTTCCTTAGACATCTACATTTACAGGACACTGTGTAGTTACTACTGAGGCAAGGAGAGATGTAGACATCTGTCAGGTGGGCTCAGATGTGTGAACACCATAACACAAATTAATCCCAGCTATAAGCTAAAGCAAATTCCCTCTGCCTGCATTTCTGCTGAGCTAGATTTCATTATCTGGTGACTCTCTAATGCCAAAGGCAAATTTTGCATATCTGCTTCTACTATCTTGTTTCACTTTCCCCTCCCTCCTAATGGTTACCAAGTACTGAACCCTGCTGTTCTTAACTCAGGCATATTTGGGGATTCTTTCTGTTTCATTTGCTCCAAATGGACCTGTAAAATGGTGTAAAAGAATTATTTAATCAGTAAATCTTTCCTATATGTGTGGCTACAAGGATGGGGATTTTCTGAGTTGAGTCACCAAGGCCAACCTGAGCTGACGATCCTCCACTAACATGGATGGGGGAGGAGATGTGAGTGTGCCAAGTGTCCTTTCAGTCGCTGCAGGATGCTCCTGGAATAGACTCTGACATCACTCGTCTGCCCAAAGCCTTGAAGCTTTAATTCCTGAGATCAGAAAGAAGTTTAAAAGAAAAGAGAAATAATTTTCCCTCCAGCTGTCAAAATCCCACATAAACTTTCAGCTTACAGGAAAAGCATCCTGTTACTGTGCTGAATTTGATCAATCCTTATTCTTTTTCCAAAACTTCAAGCTTTAAGTGAATTCTCTTCCTGGGTTTAAAAACAAAACAAGGCAGAAAGTAGGACACAGACGTGACATGGGACAATAATTTCAAAGAATATTGCAAGGACCATGATATACTGTTTCACACAGACACTGGAAATATCATGTTTATACCCAGACTTTGCCAACAGGATGGCAAGACCTTAATTTTGAACTCCAATGTCCAATCTAATATGATCACAACAAACAGCAGAATGGTGCACACAATTTATTTGCCTTTGCTATAAATTCGGAGGCTTCTCTATGCAGGCAGCTGCTGTAAAGCAAATTCAGGTGTGAGTTTACAGCACACACTCACTTTTGCACTGCCATCCCATCCAGACACACTTCCCACAAAGTAGGTGTGGATCTGGTTGTTTTACTGCACCGGGCATTGGGAAGAGACTTTCAAATCCCCAAAGGCTTTGAACAGCCATGATACTTGTGCATGCAAACTGCCTCGGGTTAGGCACCTCACTATATTTATGCCAATGAAAACCTGTTCCAAAATCTCAGCTCTATCCCTCCCTGATCCAGTGCTTTTGGAAGACAATGGAAACATGGGATAAACTGAATACATAATATAGGGTTGTAGTGAAGACTGCACTGGGATTCAAAACTTGACATGCTTATTCTGTATGAATAAAAATCAGATTTGCCATTGAATTGGCTGTGATGAAAATGTAAGAGAGCTTCTGAGAATATTTGGAAACTTTCCCTCAATAACATACAGAAAACAGATACTGATTCCTAAATAATTACTGAGACAAGAGGTACTTTTCAGCTGGAAAACACAGAGCATCTGACTGCAAATATAATACATGGGAAGAATGACTCACATACAAAAGGGGTTGATTCAAAATGGAATTATTTACTCTTGAAAGTGTCTGTTTATGGGATGACTTGAATGAAATATTGAAACTAAGGATTATAATGCATTTGTGAGAGGCAGGAGGTACAAGGACAGATGTTTGAAGGAAGAGGGGAAAGTATTACATAGGGGAGGGAAAGTGTTGTATTGCTGCTAGAAAATGGACTTGAAGTCCAGAGAACAAATAATGACTGTTTGCTGAGGCCTTCCACTGCTAAGATTGTATGTAGTCTTTTGGGTAAAGAGATTTTTTTTTTTGCTCCTTCTCAATTTCCCCACTCTACCAAGTCAAAAATATAATAATTCTCTGTTTTACAGGGTCATTGTGAGGTTTAATTCATCAGTTTTTGTAAGCACATCCTGAATGCCTCAGATGACATCAGCATAAGAATTGAAGGAGGCATTGTTTTAGGCAATGAATAAATAGCCAGGAAGAATTTTGGTTCAAAGGATTTGGAGGCAAATAGTATGAGCATCCTTAAGCAAAATTTAGATGACTTCACTCCTGATGATAAGGGAGTATTCAACTGTTTTACTCTTGAGAGCAATCAATATGCTGGAGGAAGACAGGACATTTTATTAATCAGAAAACTGTGCTGGATCAGTATTATAAATGAGAGTCAATTTTTACAGCATTTGCATTTAAAAAAAGAGAGGCTGCCTTTCTCTAGCTCAAAATATTCAATGTATTACAGAGATGACAAGATCAGCATCAAGATATTGCAGCCCCAAAGCACCTGGGTCCTGGTCCCCATCCTACACAACCTTGCGTCCAGCTTGATTACACATTTTCTCTATGACTTCTAGTGGAGAACAGCTTTCAAAATCATCTTTTCCTTCTTGCAGTTGGTGGAGAAGGTATTTAATTTATGACAAGGGTTTTGCAAAAGAATAAGCCTTTAGAGGCAATACAGAAGCTAAAGTCAGTGGGTTTGAGATGTTATTTCTTATTTTAAATTACAGCAACTTTCATCTCTGGCCATGATTGGATGTCATTTTCCCCCTTGGTCCTTCTTGTATCTGTTAAAGTATTAAACTAATCAAAATAGTAAATATTAACAAATCACAGGGGCTGTCATATCATAAAGGCATTCAGCACTAGGGAAAAATTTCTTTCTATGATAAAATATTGCAGACTAGCAAAAGCATTACAAGTTCCTCCAGAGAATTCCTCTAGATCTACTTCAGAAAGACAGTAGCATCTATAGTGATTGCTGATCCATGCCTGGAAGTGTTCCAGGCCAGGCTGGATGGGTCTTTGAGCAGCCTGGTCTAGTGGAAGGTGTCCCTGCCCATGGTGGGGGTTGGAACATGGTCCTTCCATCCCAAACCATTCTGTGATTCCATGTCTCTCAGCTCCTAGTTGGGTTTTCAGTTGCACAGGTATTACATAGGTATGTTCATCCTACCTCTATGCTGTGTAGGTATTCTCCTTCGATGTTTCCTAAATCATCTGTAAAAGAGAAATAATCTGACAACATCTGGTCTAGCTACCTACATACCTCACCTTCACAGGCTTGAGAGTCAGGTGGGATGGTCTGGACCCATGTGCATTGGTTTAATGAAATTCTCAAAGCTGGATATGTTCTTGTAGGGCCTGATCCCATGACCAATAAAGTCAGTGGAAAATGCCTGCGCTGACTTAAAAGCACAATCCCAAAGCTAGCAGGATATACAGCCAATACCTAAGGCAAAACAGGGGGCATCAAAGCGGGGCTTATGAAAAACAGCAAGGGAACACCTCTAAGGTCTAGGAAGCCACTCTAGGTGAGGTTCATTTTGGGGTAGTACATTCTGTAGGACTTATTTCCTTTGAAATGTTGTTTCAATGCTTTCTGCTCTGTCCTGAAGGATACAGGGGATTGCTGCAACATACTCCAATAACAGGCAAGGAAGATTTTGGTTTATCCTTCTGCCTTGTGGTATGTGTCCCAAAGATGAGGCTTTTCAATCCAAAGAAGTATATAGAAAAAAGTTCTGCAAATGTGGGGAAAAAATGACCCTTTTCTTTATTTCTTGAGATGACGTGTCATAGTCTTTCTAGTTAGAGTGCTTTCACTAGCAATCTACTAAGGAAAATATGAAATCTGAATATTAAAAAGTGGAAATTAGACATTTGCCTTTTTTAGATACATAATAAACAGTCAAACTTAATTTGTTTCAAAATACATGCTAAGTATAATCTACCAGTACTCCATCCAAAAGCAGAGAAAATATCTGCAGAGCAATGTGTTTGGCATCCACTCTGCTCCCCAGAGTCACTCCTCATAACTGCTCAGAGCAGGACATCTCTTTCTGTTTGCACAATAATCAGTCACACAAATATGCAAGCAGTCCTCAAGAAGAGAGGAATTTCATTTATAGCGTGAGCTCCAGATCACACAGAGAAGGACCACATTCAGTTCATCCAAGGAACATTGTTAGATACCAATGTTCATCTAAGGCATATCTATCTATCTATCTATCTATCTATCTATCTATCTATCTATCTATCTATCTATCTATCTATCTATCTATCTATCTATCTATCTATCTATCTATCTATCTATCTATCTATCTATCTATCTATCTATCTATCTATCTATCTATCTATCTATCTATCTATCTACCTATATCTGTATCTGTATCATCTGTATCATCTATATAATCTATATCTATCTATATCTATATCTGTATCTATACGGTAATAAAGTCACATCCCATTTAATATTACAAAAATCCTTTGCCTTTTGCATTCTGTACTTCTGCCAAGATCTGCAAAAATCCTGGGACACTCTGTCATGGTTTTGTCCTGGCTTGTGGGTTGAAACTTCTTTGTACTTACTGTATTGACTTTGCTGCTCCAGCACAATGAAATTTTCAAGTGTAATATGTAATAAGTTGAATTTTCAAGAAGAGAGACTGAAGGACTAAGCAATGTAATTTAAGACATGAACAATATTATCAAGGAGCTAAAGCTATTTTTCTCAACTGGAATATTTTAATGGAAAAGCTGTCATAAAGGGGAAGGAAATGCAGAAGCCCCTAATCTTCATATAGAATTGTTATTCAGGATAGTGGGGATTTTAAGAACTGATGATCATCTTCTGCTAACCCCCTCATGTTATTTTATATCCTAGCTGATATCTTATTGACCTATATAATTGGCTACATGAAAACCTGCACAGAAGAAATTTTTGAATCAAAACTGCTTAGAAGTACCATACAGTAACTTAGAGGACAATCAATTAAAAGTTAATGAAGACTATTGTGGAAAAAGGAAGATTTTAATCAAGTCACATGTTGGGAGTAGAAATAAGAATATTCTTAAAGCTCTGCTCCATATTTACAGTGCTGTAGTTAACACATTATAGCTTATTCTCCTCTCAAAATTCTAAAAGGATGGAAGGAACCTTGGAAAGTCATCTAGTCTATTGTGGGAAATCATCCTTTGGTAAGTGATAGCTGTATTGTTCCCAACAGATGCTTGTTTTACTTGTTCTTGAACACCTCCTGTACTGGAGATTCCACAGTCTTGCAAAACAATCCATCTCAGTACTTAATTACATTTATGTTTACATTTTTTCCCACAGGCTATCCTAAATCTTTCTTGTTGCAATTTAAACCTATTATTTCTTTTTCTACCTGCACTAGGACGTGAGGATATTTTATTCCCTTCCTCTTTACCCTTAATTTCATATATGTGTAGAACAGTATGATACCTGCCTGCAATCTTCTCTAATGAAAAGTCTACATAACCCCAATTCCTTCCACTTACAGGTGACGTTTTCTGGCCTTTTTACTGCTCTTGTTGGACTTTTGTTTGTCTTCTGCTACTTGACTACATCTCTCTTAAATTGAACAGAGTAATTAAATTTAAATTTAGCCAAACCAAGTAAAGCAGGAGTATACCACATTTTATTAATAAGATTCCCTACTGTCTTTGTAAAATGGCATCCTATTTTTTACCAGTCATTACTTTATTTTGTGAAAATTATTTTAATTCTACTCTGGTCCCTGAGTATACTTTCAGAATTCACTTTTGGATGCCTGCACAATTTATCAACCTTGTTCTTAATGAGTTTTCTCTCTCCTCTATCACCAATTAATTCATGAGAGGTTGAATATTACCACAGGAGACTACTGCTCTTGACATATTTCTTGGTAGAGAGTGTAGTATTGGCAGCCTTTAGTTTCTCAGCAATTTCTCCTCTCCCATTTATTATCCCTTTGACTTGATCCAAAGAATAGTGTTTAAAACAATATCAAAAACTTATTAGAGGCAAGATAAAACATCTATGCTTCTCCCTTATCCGAAAGGTCTGTTGGTGTGCCAGAAAAAGTTTAGTTTGGTTTGGCAGGATTTCTTCTAAAAAAAAATCCACAACAGCAATTTTTCCTCTCATGCTGTTTCACAGGCACTGTAATTCCCACTTAACAACTCTGGCCCGCAGAGTTGCCTGGCTTTAGGATGTGATGGGACACCTAAATACCTTGATTTGCAGAGGAAGGTCCTGAAGTGCACAGTTTCCTGTCCCCACCTTATCCACCTGGGCTGTTGGCAGACGGGAAGCTTGTGTGTTCTTCCTATTTGTCTACAGATGATGATATGGATGTTGTTTCAATATCAACTGCAGCCCAACTTCTGAATCTCAAATGTGAGATTAAAAAAAAGAGTATTTTTAGAGTTTAGTTTCTGCTTTTCACCTAGACCTCAGTGATATAGGGTTGGAAGCAGCATCTGTGCTATTGTAGATCCAGCAGCTGACCTGGATTTTGCATCTTGTTGGATGATGCGAACAAGGGCCCCTGCCCCTGCTCCCACCCCAGGAGCACCAGCTGTGGGGTTTTCTGCACTGGCTTCTGCAGGCAGAGCTGCAGTGGCTCAGCTGGAGAGGAGCCAGCCCAGATTTGAAAGCCAAGCACCTTTATTAGATCCGTAAGTGTGCTGAAGGTGCTGGGCTGCCCTCAGAGACCCCCTTGCTGCTTTGGGATTAGAGCTGCTTCAAGCACAACCACTCTGGAGTCCTGCTGCCTGTGAAAGGCCATGCTGACAAACTCACTTTGTAATGCATATTCTAGCACTGGCTGCACCTTCTCTTTGGATATGAAAAAGGATCTGTATATCCATTATTTCAGTACATTATAGAATCATAGAATGTTTTGACAGATAAGGAACCTTAAAGCTCATCTCATTACAACTATTTGTCCTGAGCAGAGACAGCTTCCACTCGGAGCTCCATCCAACCTGGTCTTGAACACTCCCAGGGATAGGGCATCCACAGCTTCTCTGCCCTACCTGTACCAGTATCTCACAACTCTCACAATAAAGAATTTCTTCCTAATAGCCCATCTGAATTTACACTCTCTCAGTTTAAAGCCATATGCAACAAGTCTATTTAAAGCTCTTTTTTCCAGTGTTGTCCTTTTGAAAAGGACAATGTTGTCCTTTTCAACGTTCCAAATATCCTTTTAGGCAATCAAACAAGTGTTACATGCTTTTGTTTTTTTCCCTAATAAATGAAGACAGTGAAGGGAAATAGATCTTACATTGCAGGGTGATTTCCAGCTCCGGTCTTTTGTCAGCTACTTTACAACAGACAACTGTTGGAAAGTGGGAGAGATTGAACTATTGGAATAACCCTGCGTGGTTGACAGGAAAAAGAGAAAGCAGAGGAAGACAGCCCAACTAGCCTGTAGATATGTGCAAACTGGGATATTCTTGGATTTAACCTATTTTTAATGAACATGCCCTAAAAGCCCATGTTGCCCACCACAAACCCAGTACAATAAGCCATTCCTTTCCAAATATCTTGACCCAAATTCCCCAAAGAGCCACCAGATATTTATCACATACTTTAGAAAGCAGAAAGTACTTTCCAAAAGTCCTTAGGAGGTGGAGAAGTCAATGGCTCCCAGATGTCCCAACTACTTCCCTGCAGAGTAACCTCTGGGTCAGATGACTGGATGCTCAGATGGCTCTGAGGTAGTAATTTTGGGTCTCTTGGCATCAGCATAGAAAGGCAGCTGCCTGCCATGTGCAAGGTAGAGGATCCTCACCTGTGAGCTTGCAAACTGTATGTAAATCAGTAGGCTACCCTGCCACCAAGGCACTGTGCAATGTGTCTCTTCACTCAGCATTATTGCTGAGAGTAACTTCCACTCTTTGTATTTCACATTCTCACCTCATATATTACTGTTTGGCTTGCCAACAAAGCTCAAGAACAGGAGGGTGAGAAGTTTCTGTCCATCATGTAATGGCTACAGAGGTGTGTCTGTATTAAACTTATT
Source organism: Tichodroma muraria (assembly GCA_013390105.1). Classification (NCBI taxonomy): domain Eukaryota; kingdom Metazoa; phylum Chordata; class Aves; order Passeriformes; family Sittidae; genus Tichodroma; species Tichodroma muraria. The sequence continues at coordinate 9,822 of WAAG01077700.1, forward strand.
ATTATTAACCCTTGGATGACTCCCGTTAAATTCTCAGAACATAAAAAGCAAAGATTTAGTTCACGGTACATTTGCAAAAAAGCTCAGACTATACAAATAAGCATCTTGCTGCGACTGCAAGTAGAGGCAAGTTCCAGAAAGAGAAAAAAAAACAGTCTGATGCATGTCATCTTGTGGTTTTTTGGTAGATTAATGAAAAGCCCACACAGCACAATTATGTTTACAATAAGCTTACAGGAGTTTTCCCACAAGGTAGAGGAGAGTCATAGAGGGATCAGGTTAAACCAATTATTTAACCTTTACAGAGCTAAACTTGCAAGTGTTGCAGGGGTAGGGAAAATGGACTATTTTATTGGTTATAACCAATGGTTATTGCTTATAACCATGTATTAAAACAGTGGGGTCTTTTTTTTTTATTTCATTACTTTTCAGGAGCACATCCTGGTAGATTCAATTCAGATGACTGGGAAACAAATTGTTGGATGACTAGATGACTTAAATATTCCACTGCTAGCACAAGTTTGCTCTTTAATACCATGAACGATTCTCCTCACCAATAATCTAACAGTCTAGTAAGGCTCTTCACAGAACGTGGTATTTAGATTGAGGGTTTTTAATTACAGGGCGACTAGATAAATCATCAAGCTCCACTGGAACATGTTGCATTAACTAACATCAAGATTTCCTTTTCTGAAGCTGGTCTTTAGGGCTTGAAGCAAGTGGGCAGTGGTGGAAAGCACTGAAAAGAAAACAATATAGTATCATTTATCAGGCCTTTTGCAATGTCAGCTCTCCATTGTTCATGCTTTAAAAAACCATACTTCTTGGATTTCCTAATCCATCAGAGAGACACGCAGTTGTTCTGGTTTAGACATTAATATTTGCTTTGTTTATTCCAGTTCCAGTGGGTAAAAATCAAGTAAACCTGATTAATTCAGTGGTCTACCTATGGTTTTTCCAAAGGATATTGCAAGCTATGATATAGTAGAGCTTGAGAAACACAGGTATAACACTATAACACCCTAGGGGATAAATTCTATGGATGTTGTTGACAGAACATCTATCTAAATGATCTCCCAGCTAGTACTGGGCAAGATCCATTTTTTTTTTTTTTGCTTGGCTTCAACTTGAAAACATGGGGGGGGAAAAACCCATTACTGCTTAAAATTCAAATGCTTTGGCAAACTGCATCATGGGGAAAATATTCAGAACACTTGATGTGTTTAATCTGAATTTGGGAGTGTTTTATTTTCACCAAGATAAAAAAAGGGATTTTGTAACAAATTCTCATTTCTGTCACAAAATAACAAAAAGATTTAAAAAATGGTCTCTAACCTCACCCAATCACCAGCCAGCTGCAGCCAACAACATGCTCTACACATCCAATAATAATCAGCTGGCATGAGAAGAATGTAAATGAAAATAATACCCAAATGGTCAACCTGGGACTCCCCAGCTACTCACTGCAAAGCCATTCCCAGGTGACTTCCACGCTGGTACTGAACACAGGTTTGGGAAAGCCACCCCTCTGGCTGCAGAGAAATCCAGCAGAGGCACGCCAGCCTGTGCTAGGCTTGTGCACTGTGTTCAGCAACGTGCAACAGGACCCCACAGGGAGATGTTAACCTTTTCCACCTGCAGATACCTCCTGGCACTCTGCTCCCTGCTCTGTCTGCTGTGTGCAGGGTAGGTCTCATTTGTATGGTGATTTTGGCACCATAAAGGGGTAAGGGAGGGGCTGCACCTGGGCGTGCGTGGACTGATCCTTGTTCCGTGTCCTACAGCAGGTGACATTTGCTCTTTAGAAGGAATCCTAGTGTCAACAACCAACAATAAATGAGCCCCTGACCTACCATAGAGCTACCTGGCCAGGCATCAAAAAGTACTTAAATTTCTCATTGGCTTTTGCACAGTGTAGACAAGATAATGCCTTGAACATCTCAAAAACAAGGTTCAGCATTTTCAGTCTCAGCATTTCCAGTTCAGCAACTCAGCTCCTATTTGAGCAGCAAAGGTGTGTAATTCTCTGGTCGTGCTAGTCAAATGTGAGGGAATTGTAATCTTTTCACACCTCTGAAAATCAAACAAATTACTAGAAACCATAAAGGAATTGGCTGACTCAAGGTCTCATCCAGGAGTGGGAGTGAGAATAGATATAGTAAGGATCTGAGGATTTCATTGCATATACTCCTCTCAACATTTTTACCAGAGAAGTCAAAGTACTACAAAGTCAAGCAAAGATACTGAACCAGCTGATAAATGGATTACATTTTCTGATTCATCTGCATTGCTTCAAGCAAACAAAGCACAGGTAAAAGATGTGACATATCATCTCTCAGGTTATGTCCTTGTTCCAGATGAAAGAAAAACTTATGAGCATTCTCTATCACAATGGCTTTTAGAATTGCACAACAAGTACTATCAAAACATTCTGGTTTCCAATTATTTGTGTCTTGCCCAAGATTCTGCATTGGGACCAAAATTTTCCATTTTGGTTGTTAGTTTATATTTAAATTTTTTTTTTTATTTTGAGAAGTTTAGGGTAAAATAGTCGTTTGCAAGAAGACTAAATTATTTTTTGGCATTAAGTTCTGGACACAATTGATTTCTAATGGGAATGTCAGATTTTAGAGCTGTCTGGCTGCTATGGTTGAGATGAGTCTTTTGCATTCCCTGTGAGAATCTGCCCAGAATTGGCAAAGTTTCAGGCTTTTGAAAACCACAATTCACACAGTTTTAAAGACATTAAGAAACCACCCCAAAGTCTTCCTCTGCCGAATTCTTCTGTTATCTCAAGTGAAGAAGTCCAAGAGTGTGCTAGAGAGGCTCCAGCCCTGCTGATGGCCCTTGTGGGTGTCAGGAATATATCTCCTTTGGCCAAGTCGATTTTTTCAGACTGGCTTCTTAAAAACCCAGGAAATAAAACAGTAAATGTTAACTGCAGGATGATGCAAAGATTAGGAATCACTGAATTTTCATGCATTTGTGCAACTTCAGTTTGGTTTCTTTGGTGTCTAGGTGGTGTTCGTGCAGATTTTATTGGCTCGAGGACTTCTGCATTTCTCACTGCCCTCTGCCTCACTCAGTCTGCTCTGGAACCTGACATCCTGGATGAAGGAGACATTTTCAGTCCTGCTCTCAGTGCTTTCAAAGCATGAAAAGGGTGAGAGAAGACTAGAGAATGAAGGCTGCAAGACAAGAATGGATGGTCTCTTGGTTAAATTAGTTGAGTTGGATGTACTTTTATCCTGGTGTTTGTTTAACCCATCTTTGGTCACTGAAGCCAAACTCTTCTTAAAAGACATTAACTTTGCATTTCTCATCTTCCAGTTATCTGATAAGATCGCGGATTCTGACTTGCAGCAGCAGCTGTCAGTCCCAACTGCAGCCAAGGTCAGGGCATGTGGGTCCCCTAAATCCCATTTTCTATCCCCCTGTGCTTTGATTCTCTGACAGACCAGCAAGGACAACCTCCTCTTTTTTGGGAAGAGATGAGCGAATGTTTATGAGTCCCTTGGATTCTGTGGTGATGAGCCCCACAGGAGAAGCCACAAGGAAATTAATAATTCTGTCTTCAGAATGAGATTTTTACTGTAAATAAGGCCTGGGGTAACACCTCAGATAATAAGCAGAAAACAAAATATTGAATTAGGAGAGCACCATCCACTCTGAATGAGGTGGTGGAAAACATACAAGCTGTTCATTTAATTAAAGAATTATATAATTCATACACACAAGGAAAATGATTTAAGGTTCATTTTTGAGTTAAGAATTGATTTGCAACCTTAATAATGCTTTTTTAAAACAGTGTGTGGGTGGCATGTATGTTTGTTATAGCCTGCCAGCCAGGTAATTCAAGGAAAAAGGGAAGCTTTGAGCTTTCAGCCCCTGGTAATTTCTTATGGATAATTCACTACCTGCACATCCTTCCTGGAAGCTGCTACATGTATGTTACTGATGGCTTATAAAAACAAAACAAAACCAGAAAGATGTAATGCAATATTTATTTAAAATCCCTGTTTTGGGAAATCATTGAATCACGTCTGTCTTGAGGCATTGTGGTTCCTTTTCTAAATACTTCTTACTGAAGATATTTTACCATAAAACAACGGTCTTAGGGCTGCCCATTCCAGGGCCAGGGAAGAATTGTTTGAACAACAACTTTCAGCCTTTCAAAATTAGAAATTCCTTGTTAGAACACCTTTTATTTTCTTTAAGATAAAAACTGCACTTTTTTTGAGAACATCAGTTATTTTTTTAAGGGATTTTAAAAACTTCTCCTGAGCAGACTAGTGTGGATCACTGGGGTTTTACCTGTGAGGGTGTGGTTTATTTTGACAGCAGGCACCTGGAGTCTGTCAGGGATTTTACCTGAACCCAGATACCTCTGTCATGCTGACCCCACTTCCACTTCAGACGTGGTTGGACACTATGGGAACAGATAATTGGTGCTGCACTGTGAAGCTGGCATGCTAGGAAGATTTCTTGGCTGGAAATAGCTGGGTCCCATTTTAGCTAGGTACACCCATAGCTAGGTACACCTACAGGGACTGTAATACGGATCAGAAAGCTCAGGATTTAACCATTGAGGACATTTGGGGACAGGGCTGAAGGAAGCAGAGGAGGAAACCCTGACTGAAGGTTTAAAGCCCTACTTGTGTCGCAGAAGGGAAGGGTCAGGTCAAGGCCACCAGAACGGGACTGCTTAAAATGAGCATATTTGGCCATTATCTGCTAGCACAGGTCTCCAATTACCCCCCCTGTGTCGTGTGCTCTGTGTTATCTGCACAGATCCAAGCTACTGTGGGGTAGATAGAGACATCTGGGGCACTAACACAGCAAAGGTTATTGTCATTCCCAGGTCCTGTAATTATTAACTGTGCACATTTCCATGAGGAAAATCCCCAAGAGGCACAAGTCAAGAGCATCTCTAGTGTAAGTGTCTGGAAACCAATAAAATTAAACATATTTTGACAGTAGTCAATTTGTCTGGGGGGAGGATTGGTGGGTTTTTTTGCAACCATTGGTACCTCATGTCAAGCACCTCTTTTGTGAACCTCAAAGCACATCAAGCACATCTCTTTTGTGAACATCTAAAATTAGGGCAGCCTGACAAAGAAAAAGGTCCAGCAGAAGTCACTAAAAATCAAGATCTGATCAGAAAACCTTTGACTTTATCCACCCAGGTCTGTATAATTTTCTCTGCCAGGAAATTGACACTTTCTTGCCTTGGTGATGCAGTTTGAGATCCAGGGAAATTTTCTTTTTCTACTGACAAATAAAAGAGTCAGAAGGCACTTTAGTGGGAGGAAGAAGATGGCTCCTCACCCACATTTAGTTCCCCCAAATCCAAGAGCTCAGTCATCTGGCTTTCTGGAGGGGGGGCAGGTGTGGAAATTCCCATCCTCCCTGTCCACTCATTCTTGTCTCTTTTCNTCATTCTTGTCTCTTTTCTTCTTTCTTGGCTCTCTCTTTCCTTTTTACCAAATGAAATAAAAGGTTGTTTTCCTGAATCTCATAGGAGACTTTAATATAATCCTAAAAATGCCACCCGAAGGACTGTAAACATATCTCTCCCTGGGATTTAATTAGTAGAAAGAGCTCTGCAACCACCAAAAGTGCATTTAAAGCAATCTAATAGCCATTGCCATGATGAAGTTTAACAAGCCAGTTTTTGTCTGAAAAGGAGATGGGGACTGGACAACACCTTTGCTGTCAAAAAAATAGCCCGTGAAGGCAATAAATAATATTTCCTCTGTTGCCAGATCATCAGTTCTTATTTAACCAGCCAATGC